>JAXQQM020078552.1:0-15842 GCA_034641835.2 Pinus albicaulis | reverse complement strand
TGAAGCAACCTTCACTCATTAAAAATATTTGTGAAAACATAAATCTCAGCAAGAAAAATAACATGTAGAAAATTCTTTTTCCCACCCCGGTTTTCAGTTTTCGCCTTATTACTCCAAAATAGTTAAATGCCCTTTCCCATAACCATACATTCAACAACTGGAAAAATAAATTTTGCTGAAAACACAAATTCTGGAAATTTTTCAGAATGCTGTAAATGCAGAAATAAAATAACAGTAGTAACAAACAGTCATTCAACACATCATAACTCAGTATTTTTGGTCAAGGTGACCCTGGAAAAAC
Organism: Pinus albicaulis; assembly: GCA_034641835.2. NCBI lineage: Eukaryota > Viridiplantae > Streptophyta > Pinopsida > Pinales > Pinaceae > Pinus > Pinus albicaulis. The sequence continues at coordinate 15,541 of JAXQQM020078552.1, read as the reverse complement.
CCCCTACAACTCTTGGGGAAAACCAGTTCGAAAGCTCCTTCTTATTTCTGGAAAAATGCTTTTTACAGTGATAGAAATATTCAGCAAAATAAATAATCAGCAAACAGAGTTTTACAACTTATGTCTTTTTCCGTGCTTAACCACCGCCTCGGAAAACGTGCAAACAGCAAAATAGGAACAGCAATAAATGCTGTACAGATTTCTCGATTTTCGTGCCAAATAACAGCCTTAAATGCTGCTGTACGGCTGCCTAGAAAAGCGTGCAAGCTGTCCAAAAATCTGCTGTACGATTTCTGCCTTGAAATGCGTGTCAAAGGTACAGCCACTTGCTGTACGGCCTCCCTCAAATCTGCTCCTCGAAATCTGTGCAAATCTACAGTGCAAATCTGCTATACGGCTGCTGTACGGCCCTGCTGTACGGCCTAGCTGTACGGCCCTTCTTCCTCAAAAATCGTGCCAAAAATCTGCCTTGCTGTGTGCTAAAGCTGTTGAACTGTCTTGCTGAAAATGTCTTGCTGAAATGCTGCCTTGGAATGTGTGCCAAGCCGCTGCCTCCTTCTCCTCACTGCCCAGAAATCTCCCTTGCTCTCTTTCTCTCCTTCTCCCAATCTGCTCATGAAAGAATGAATGACCTTTTCCTCCTTTTCCTCCTTTAACCCAACCCTAAGTGACTTTTGGGGAATCCCTAAATCCAATGGCTGAGATAGATTGAGATCTAGGGCTGAGATTAAATGCTCATTTAAATCTCACTTTCTATTTTTTAATTCACCCCACTTTAATAAAGACCCACTTAGTCATTTATTTCCAAAGTCACTTTTCATTTCTAATTTTACATTGACTTTATTAAAGTCACTTTAAAATTAGACTTTAGTAACTTTATCACTTAAAGTCACTTTTAAATTAGATTTGACTTTATAACTTTATAAAGTCACTTTAGTAACTTTATCACTTAAAGTCACTTTTAAATTAGATTTAACTTTATAAAAATTATAAAGTTACTTTAGGAGAAAAATTAAATTCTTTTGGACACTTTTCCCTAGGCCAAAGATCAAAGCCTTAGGGAACCACCTGTCCTCCGGTACCAAATTTCAACACTCCCTCTTACCGAGGAAGGTGTTCCTCACCACTCCCATCTTGTCTCTGAAGTAGACATGTTTGCCCCGTGGTAAGGGTTTGGTAAGAATATCTGCAACCTGCTCATCAGTGGGAATATACTCAAGCTTCACAGCTCCTTTCTGAACATAGTCTCTGATGAAGTGATATTTGATCCCGATATGCTTTGACCTGTCATGAAATACTTGATTCTCCGTGAGTTTAATGCAACTCTGATTATCACAGTAAATCACTGAAGGTCTCAACGGCTGACCAAATAAGCCAAACAACATCTTGCGAAGCCAGATGGCCTCACAACTAGCTAGACTGGCTGCCATATACTCTGCTTCCGCTGAACTCAATGCTACTGACTGCTGCTTTCGGCTGAACCATGACACAACCGCCGAACCCAACCCAAAACAGCACCCTGAAGTGCTCTTCCTATCAGAAGCACAACCTGCCCAATCAGAATCAGTGTAACCTGCCAATCTCACTCCATCCCCCCGCCTGTAGTCCAAACCATAATCCACTGTCCCCTGCAAGTACCGCAAAATGTGTTTTGCAGCCACCCAGTGAACCTTCCTAGGCTCACACATAAACTGACTCATCGTGTTGACTGCAAAACAAATATCTGGTCTAGTGTTGACCAAATACATTAAGGAACCAATCAGCTGTCTGTACAATGTGGGATCCACCAACTCGGAATCCGAAGCATGAAGCTTCTTCCAGTTGGTGATCATCGGTGTCGACATGGGTCTACAATCCTCCATGTGGAATCTGCCAAGGATGTCCACAATATACTTCCCCTGTCCCAGGAAGAAATGCCCCTCCTCCCGCCACACCTCCAAACCCAAAAAGTAATGCATCAAGCCGATGTCCTTCATCTCAAACTCCGCCGCAAGATCTCTCTTGCAGTGCTCTATGAGTCTCTTTGCACCTGTAATGACTAAGTCATCCACATACAGCACCAGAATGAGAGGCTCCTCACCTATCACAATATAGTAAAGGTTCGGATCTGCCTCACTCTTTGTGAAACCCATCTTCTGCAAGTAAGTATCTATCCCGGAGTACCAAGCTCTGGGAGCTTGCTTCAGGCCATAAAGGGCCTTCTTCAGTCTGCACACATGGGACTCCTTCCCATGCACCTCAAAGCCCTGTGGCTGCTCAATGTACACCTCCTCCTGTATGAAGCCATTGAGAAATGCAGTCTTCACATCCATCCGGTGGATCTTCCAACCCATCTCTGCTGCTATCGATATAATGGAGCGGATCGAAGTATATCGAGCCACGGGAGCGAAGGTCTCCTCATAATCAACTCCCTCTACCTGGGAGAACCCTCTAGCCACAAACCTCGCTTTGAATTTCTCAATGCTGCCATCCGCAGCATGCTTTACCTTGTAAAGCCATCTGGAAGTAACCACGGATTTGCCCTCAGGCCTCGGCACCACCTCCCAAACATCATTCTTCATGATAGAAGAATACTCCTCCCGCATGGCCTCTCTCCAGACCTGCTGGCTAGCTGCCTCCTCATAGCTAGAAGGCTCAGAGTCAAGGATGCTGGTAGCCATTGCCATATAGCTACAAACCTCAGTGGTCTCCGGCTTTCTCTCGACTGCTCTAGCTCAAGAATGATGTGGCACTCATGTCCCGAAGCCACTGCTCTCTCTTCCCCGCGAGTGCACTTTCCCGCCGAAGAATAAACTCTCCTCCTCAACATCGTGAGCCTCGAACTTCCATCGTTCGTCCGTCGTCCTCCCGCCGCACTGGAACTCGTAGATGCCGAGGTACCGTGTGAACCGGTCCATCGCTGGACTCTGCTGAACTCCGCCCCGTGGACCGCTCATAGCACCACCCCTCTGACTCTGCGAGCCACTCCCCACCGACGGACCTGACATCGTCATAGATGTACCTCCGGATCCTCCTGATCCCTGCCCACTGGATCCCTGCGACTGACTCAACTGCTGCTGAGGGTCTGGCTGATCCAGATACTCTAACTCCCGTGACCTCCTAAAGGCCCTGTCCTCCTCGAACTTTACATCCCGCCCGACAACAACTTTCCTCTGCGCAGGAATGTAAATCCGAAAGGCCTTGGAGGTCTCACTGTAGCCCACAAAGATACCCTTCTCTGCGGTGGGCTCTAGTTTGGTCCTCTTCTCCTTGGGTATGTAGGAGTATGTCATGCACCCAAAGATACGAAGATGACCCATATCAGGCTTCTTCCTAGAAAAAGCCTCCTCCGGAGTCATGTGCCGCAAGGCACGATGCGGACTCCTGTTCTGCAAGTAAACAGCTGTGTTGCAGGCCTCTGCCCACAAAAACAATGGCAACCCCTGATCATGTAACATGGTTTTGGCAGCCCCTCCGATGGATCTGTTCTTCCTCTCCGCAACCCCGTTCTGCTGGGGGTTGTAAGGAACAGTGAACTCCCTCCTAATGCCTGCCTCCGCACAATAGTCAACAAACTCTCTGAGGGTGTACTCTCCTCCATTGTCCGACCTCAGGGACTTGATCTTCCGACCTGTCTGTGTCTCCACAAGAGCTCTGAACTCCTGAAACCGCTTGAAGACCTCACTCTTGGTCTTCAAGAAATAAATCCAGGTCCTCCTGGAGTGATCATCAATGAATAAAACATAGTACTCATATCCACTCAAGGAAACATGAGACATCCGACCGCTCACATCGGAATGAATCAAATCAAGTATCCCAGTCGCTCTGCTGTCACTGCTGGGAAAAGGGGATTTGGCAAACTTGCCCATCGCACATCCTCTCCAAGTATCAAAGTGATCAGTACTGAAATCTGGCACACCTGTAGTGATCTCCCGCAAAGTCCTCAAGGCTCCATGATACATGTGCCCCATCCTGCGGTGCCAAATCTCACACAGCTCAGAACTGCTAGCTCTGCTGTCAGTGCTACCGCTCAATGCCAAAAGGGACTGGAATGCAAACTTGTACACCTTTGCATGGCGTACACCTATCACTCTAGCTGAATCAGCTGGAGTGCCCCTGGGATACATCAACACCTGTCCTCCCCTGAATAGTATCTCATATCCTCTGTCCTCCAAAGCTGAGACGGATATGAGGTTCTTTCTCATCCCTGGCACATAAAGAACATCTGACACCTTCAAGGGAGGTTTGGACTCCCTCTGAAATGTCAATGTTCCCACACCGACTGCTCTAACAACTCTGTCATCACCGAGTATTACCTCTACATCAATGCCACTCTCTGAAAGCTCTGAGAAGTACTCACGGACTCCTGTCATGTGACGTGAAGCCCCACTGTCCACATACCAGATACCCGAACATGCTCCGCTAATCGAGGGAAATGCATGCTCCCTCTGAACCTCTATGGCAGATAATCCCGCACTAGAGGACTCACACGCAGTGAACCCAAACTCCCGGTCAAAATGATCTGCAAAGTCCTCAACCTCTGCTGAAGCTGCCATGCTCTGGTTCTTCCCCTTCTTCTTCTTCTTCTCCGGACACACAACTGCATAGTGTCCCATCTTTTGACAATTCCAACACTTCACCTTGGAATAGTCCTTCTGTGTGTTCCCCTGTTTAACTTTACCTTTGCCTTTGCCCCCACCATTACTTGTGGAAGCCTGCTTCTTCCCTTTTCCTTTCTAGCCTCCTGCCAACAGTGCTACATCCTCATCCTGCTCAACTGGCTTGGCTGCCCCAAGCTGACCTTTCCTGATCTCTGTCTGAATGCAATCATCCCAAAACCTCTCCCATGTGGGAAGGGTCTCACGTGCACAAACCCCATCAGCAAAGTTCATCCATGAACGGGGGAGGCCATTCACCGCAATCCGCACCAACTCAGTGGGTGGAATGGCCTCTCCAATCGCTGCCAACTCATCTCTCACATTCGTAATCTTTGTGAGATATCCCGCTGCACTATCATTGCCCATCTTAATGGTCTTCATCTTCTCCTTCAGGACCATTTTCCGGTTCTCATTGGTACTCTGGTAGAGATTGGACAATGCTGTCCACATCTCATGAACATTTCTCTTCCCTCTCACATGAGGAATGCAATGGTCTTTGATTCCGTCTAGAATCGGCCTCTTACCCTTGTTGTTCTTTTTATTATATGCTGCCAACTGAGTAGCATCAGTAGGCACATTCACAGGGTTCTGTGTGGTATGTACCATAATGTCCCAGACTTCTGCCTCCTCAAAGATACTCTGCATTCTCTCCTTCCAAATGCTGTAGTTGGAATGACCATCCAACCTATCCTCCACCCTCAGTCCCAATGACATCCTGCTGTCCTAAAACTGAAAAATAACACTGCTGTAGTAAAGGTAAAAATCTGCTGTTTGCGAAAAATCAGCTTGCTGGAATTTTCTGAGTGAAAAATCAGCAAGCTGTAATTTTCTTCCTTGCTGTCCCAAACTGCTCTTTCAGCACTCAACCTCTGATACCATGTAGAAAATTCTAGTTTCCCACCCCGGTTTTCAGTTTTCGCCTTATTACTCCAAAATAATTAAATGCCCTTTCCCATATCCATACATTTAATAAACTGGAAAATAAATTTCGCTGAAAACACAAATTCTGGAAATTTTTTCAGAATGCTGAAAATGCAGAAATAAAATAACAGCAGTAACAAACAGTCATTCAACACATCATAACTCAGTATTTTTGGTCAAGGTGACCCTGGAAAACCCCCTACAACTCTTGGGGAAAACCAGTTCGAAAGCTCCTTCTTATTTCTGAAAAAATGCTTTTTACAGTGATAGAAATATTCAGCAAAATAAATAATCAGCAAACAGACTTTTACAACTTATCTCTTTTTCCGTGCTTAACCACCGCCTCGGAAAACGTGCAAACAGCAAAATAAGAACAGCAATAAATGTTGTACAGATTTCTCGATTTTCGTGCCAAATAACAGCCTTAAATGTTGCTGTACAGCTGCCTAGAAAAGCGTGCAAGCTGTCCAAAAATCTGCTGTACGATTTCTGCCTTGAAATGCGTGCCAAAGGTACAGCCACTTGCTGTACGACCTCCCTCAAATCTGCTCCTCGAAATCTGTGCAAATCTGCAGTGCAAATCTGCTGTACGGCTGCTGTACGTCCTGCTGTACGGCCCTTCTTCCTCAAAAATCGTGCCCAAAATCTGCCTTGCTGTGTGCTAAAGCTGCTGAACTGTCTTGCTGAAATGCTGCCTTGGAATGCGTGCCAAGCTGCTGCCTCCTTCTCCTCACTGCCCAGAAATCTCCCTTGCTCTCTTTCTCTCCTTCTCCCAATCTGCTCATGAAATAATGAATGACCTTTTCCTCCTTTTCCTCCTTTAACCTAACCCTAAGTGACTTTTGGGAAATCCCTAAATCCAATGGCTGAGATAGATTGAGATCTAGGGCTGAGATTAAATGCTCATTTAAATCTCACTTTTCATTTTTTAATTCACCCCACTTTAATAAAGACCCACTTAGTCTTTTATTTCTAAAGTCACTTTTTCATTTCTAATTTTATATTGACTTTATTTAAAGTCACTTTAACTTTAGTAACTTTATCACTTAAAGTCACTTTAAAATTAGATTTGACTTTATAACTTTATAAAGTCACTTTAGTAGCTTTATCACTTAAGTCACTTTTAAATTAGATTTAACTTTATAAAAAATTATAAAGTTACTTTAGGAGAAAAATTAAATTCTTTTGGACACTTTTCCCTAGGCCAAAGATCAAAGCCTTAGGGAACCACCTGTCCTCCGGTACCAAATTTCAACAACACACACAGGACACTGTTGTTTTTGGACAAACGTCACTGGAAAAATCCAATGCGGGAAAACCGGTGCAACGGATATGAGGGTTTTATTTATTAAGCATCAGTTAAATCTGGATACAACTCTCATTGTTTCGCCAAACAAATCAGTTACAAAGAATACTGACAAAGAAAGGAATCAATGAGTATACCTCACTCTGCAAGTCCCGACTAATCCGGTAGTTGAACTGAAACTTTAAGAGAAGAAAATACACATAGGACATCGTTGTTTTAATAAATTGCCATTACATCGAAAATCAATACAAGAGAAAACTAAGGCAAACTTGATATGTGAGATTCATCGATTGGAAGCACTGGCTAAATCTGAGCAACTCCATTGTCTCACCAAACAAATCGTTACAAAGAACACCGACAAAGAAAGAATCAATTAGATATACCTCACTCCGCAAGTCCCGACTAACCCCAAGAGTTGAACCCATTTAAACCCCAAATCCCTCTGCGTTGCCTCTGTGCAATAGTTGCGTAGGCTTGCATGGGGTCAGATCTCAAACCACGTCACTCCTGCATGATCTTTCAGCCCTTCCAGAAAATCGATCCAACCCTCTCGGTTCAGATTTGGATTTCCCAAGCTGAAATCAGACTTTCTGCTGAAGAACTGCACTGCCTCTGCGTGGCCCTGCGTCACCCCTTCTGGATGTCGTGTTACTCACTCTGGGCTCTACGCAACCTCCTCTTAGACTTCCTCTGCCTCTCTGCTACTGATCCTTGGTCCGGAGAAGATCCTCCTACCAAAACTGTCTCTGGCCCTCAACTGCGCTGAATAATCACTTAGATCTGGTTTTCATCTTGAGCACTACTCACTTTAGAAAATTTGATCTCTAGATCCTCTCGGTGTATTTACAAATGACCCTCAAGCCTTCCTTTTATAGTCTTCTCGTTGAGACTTCAATGACCGAGATTAGATCTCCAATCAACTGCTAAGATTATATTAGACTTGATCTACATTTTCTAGAAGTTTCACCCACTGTTTACATTAATACTCATTAATTATTTTAATTTCCTTAGTTAGACTTAGGGTCCTTATTAAAAATAATCAATATTTCTTATAAAATTGTTTCTGAGTGGAATTTCCCAAAACAATTTCTGGGTTATCTGTAATGCATGTGTCTAAGCCTCTTGTAAATTTTAGAAATTGCTCTATGCCATTTCAGATTAGGGTACAATACTGAAGTAGATAGAACATACCAATAGATCGATGGAATACAAGCCAAAACAGAGATAATGAATGGTAGTGTTACGACAATCAGCAGGATGCTTCTACCAGCAAAGTCTCCAATAGATCATTCATGCAAGTGTGTCACACACAACCCCAAGACAACCCAGGCAAAGAATACTCCACAGATATGCAGCACCAAGAACACAGCTCCATCGCCTTCCAGAGAGAAGAAAATCCTCCACACATTGTGTGTATAATGAACTCCAGGTCTCTTCATTTTATAGGCATCTTTGGGGGTGTGTGACACGTTCTTTAAGACATTTAAGTCTATATTATATTCTAGGACAACCTAGCACATAAGTGGAATAAATTCAAAGTACATGTTCTGCTCATCCGATCGAGATGATCTTTAGATCAATCTTACACCTCTTCGAAAGAGGAATCCAATAAAATTATTAGTATCGTCATCTGAGCAGCACAACCCGGAGTTTGGACCTAGTTGCCCAAATTTAACACTCCCTCTCAATTAGGGAGAACTCCGTCCACTAGTGCAATCCAAACATCGTGCGTCATCCCGCCGTAACTTGCTTTGCTGGCCTCTTTATTTCAGAACAGAAGTGGGTCAGTCACCAAGACATCATTCCCGGCTGATAGATTTTGCCTAGAGGTCCGAAACCTTTATAGGACTCACAAACAATCTCATACCAATCCGAAGTTGGTTTATTTGACCCGAAGTCAGTTGGAGGTCCGAAACCTCACTAGGACTCAAGAGAGTCATATACTAACCCGAAGTTAGTTTCACTGACCCGAAGTCAGTTGGAGGTTCGAAACCTCCCTAATTTGATCCCAGATCAAGTTGTTGGACACTTGCTGTCCTAGAGATAGAGAGTACGACAATCTCCGATGCGTCCATCGGTCTTGCTATGGTCTCTATTCACATTTCCCACCTCATTGGCCAAATGAGAGGTACTTCCCATGAGTCCGAAACTCCATGGGTAGGATGCATACGGGGCACAGATCATGAGAGGCGAACCAACTCAATCATCATAACGGTGGGGTAGAAGCACACCAACAAGGTTCGGCAAGCCTAGCCCTGTGGTTGCTTATAGCTCCGAGGAACTATCCCTAAGTACCCCCAGAGCTCCCAGAGCTCATCGTCCAACAGGACCCTTTAAATAGGGTCGTTCCATGATTCCAAGATTCTCACGGAAGGTTAGGAACATGACCTTCCCCAAGGGCATTGTGAGAATATCTCCGACTTGCTCATCAGTTCCTATATGATCGAGCCTTACGGCGCCTTGCTATACCATATTGTGGATAAAGTGGTACCAACCATCAACATGCTTGGATCAATCGTGGAACCCGGGATTCTATGACAAATGAATCCCCCTCTGGTTATCACAAAGGATAACAGTGGCATCTAGCACATGCTCGAACAACTCACCGAAGAGCTTTCGTAACCAAGTGACTTCACAACGAGCCATACATGCTGCAATGTATTCGACTTCAGTAGTGCTCAAGGCTACCGACTTCCATTTTCTGCTTGAAGCAGATCTACTTGTGAAGTAGCATCCAGATGTGCTCTTACGATCCACCACACTGCCAGCTCAATCGGCATCAGTATAACCAAGGAGTGTCATGCTCTTGGCAGTGTATCTTAGCCCATGGTCTATCGTGCCATAAAGATATCTCAAGGGTTTCTTGGCACCAACCCAGTGAATGTTATAATCAACCATGTGTTGACTCAAGGTGTTCACTGCACAATGTACGTTCGGATGGGTGTTCACTAAGAACACCAGAGCCCCTACGAGTTGACGATACTCAGTAGGATTTGCTAACATGGCCCAACAACGCTGACACTCAACTTCTTAAAGTTGAGCTCCATCGGTGTCGACATGGACTTATAGTCCACCATACCAGAAGCTTCATAATATATTTTTCTTGAGAAAGGAAAATCTCGCCAGGTCTCTGCCAGACCTCCAGGCCTAGGAAGTAATGCATCAGTCCTAGGTCCTTCATCTCGAACTCAGCAGCGAGCTCCCTCTTACACTGATGAATGAGAGGCTCAACACCTGTTAGGAAGAGGTCGTCCACATACAACAAAATGAGAGGCTTTTCTCTATCCCTCTTTCTTTTTACTCCGCTGCTCTTGTCGGCTCCCCCTCCCACTGCTCGCATCGGCTCCCCCGCTGCTCCCGTCGGCTTCCCTTCCTGCTGCTCCTGTCGGCTTCCCCTCCTGCTGCTCGCATCGGCTCCCCCGTTGCTCCCGTCCCGCAGCCACCCGTTGCTCCCGTCCCGCAGCCACCTCTCCCGCTGCTCCTGTACGCAGCCATCCCCCGCTGTTCCTGTCGGCTCCCCCTCCCGCTGCTCGCGTCGGCTCCCCCACTGCTCCCGTCCACTCCCCCGCTGCTCCAGATGGCTCCCCCCGCTGCTCCCGCCCGCAGCCACCTCTAGCTGTGGCAGCTCCCATCCGCTTCTCCAGCCGCAACACTCCTCGTCAGTTGGTCTCCCCGTAGCCGCAGGCTACCGCCCGCATCCCATAGCTCTGCTCCCCGCCCTCATTCTCGTCGGCCCTCATTTCGGCCGCTCCCCCCGCAGCCCTACCCTCCCATCCATTGCTTTCCCTGTAGCCGCAGCCCTCGCAATCCTCCGCTCGCTGCTCCCGTCCGCAGCCACAGGCCCTTGCTCGTCTGCTGCTCCCACAGCCGCAGCCACCACTCCCCGCAACTGCTGACTGACCCAACCCTTGCTAATGCTGGTTTAAACTGGGTTTTTATAGATTTTACAGCAGCCACCTCCAGTCTCTAGTGGCGGGAATGACAGAGCAGAAGGAAAACAAGGACCCCAGAGGGGGGCCCGAATTTTCGATTTCCCCAGACTTGAATGACAGGGGGCCTCTCAAATTTCTTCGGCAATGCCATAACGAACCCGGAACTGTATGCAGCCCCACAGACATTGCACTGGAATCCGACTTCATTTTTTGGACTTCCCAAATCAAGCAATTGCTGAGGAAAACGGAACACCTTGAAGTAGAAAACTACAAGCTACGATCCGAGATTGGCACCCTGTCCAACAGGGTTGGGAGGGCTGAGGAAGACAACTCATCCTTGAAGATCCAACTGCAAGAGTGCAGAGAACTTCTTGCGATACGCCCACTGGATGAGGCCCTTCAAGCGGAAATTCAGGTTCTCAAGGATAAACAAGAAGAAATCAGATCAGAGCAGGTATCCTTTAGACAAGAAACTGAATCGCATATAAGCTCATGGGCACAGGTGGTCAGAGGAAAAGAGAAGACTCCACCTCTCACAGCGGTGGAAGAGGTTGTACAGGCCAAGCTTGTGGAGGAAAGGACCAGGTGAACAAGAGAACTAAACCTCAAAGTAAGGGGACTCCATCCCCCCCCCTCCCCTCATCAAACATATTGGAGCTCGGCCACAGGTTTCTTCGCGACACACTGGATATACCCAATATAACACTGGATAGGGCATGGCTGGGGCATGACTCTACTCTCTTCCTCCGGTTCCGTAACTCTGCGAATAGACTTCGGGCGCTTCGAGCAAAGCGGAAATTATTCTCCTTCCCAGACAAGGTATTCCTGGACGAGGACCTCACAAGAACGCAGGTAGCTGAACTCAAACAGGCCAGAGAACAAGTTGTAGCAGCACGACAAGCAGGAAAGTGGGCAGTCATCAGGAATCTTCGAGCGGTTATTCGAGACTCATTCCCCCGGGATGGGTCCCTCGAACCAGTAGCTCCAAATGACGGGCCCGGGCGGAGAGGAGACGGGCCACGAGCATTTCGTTCCACTGCTGGAATGGAAATGGGTCTTTTTGGTCATCACCTGGACTACTCTATGACGCCCTTGCTTCAGCAGACATCTTGCTTGTTACCGAAACACATGCGAGCCCTGTCCGCCCTCTCCCGGACATCACAAGATACTAGTGGACATCAGCATGCAGACAGGAGACATGGAGTTCAGGAGGAGTCAAAGGTTCTGGAGGAGTAGCATGCCTCGCCAGAGACGATCTCAGAGACAGAATCTCTATCGTGGCAACCGACAATCACGCCAGATTCATGTGGATCCAGATCAGAGCCAGTGCTTCCCCGCGGAGGGACATTTATGTTGTGGTGTGCTACTTTCCCCCCATCTCATCATCCTTTGCCATCCATAGAAGTGACGGCGATCCCTTCACGGACTTGTACTCTGATATTACCAAATACTCAGCAGTAGGAGACATCATTATCATGGGGGACTTTAATGCCCGAACCAGAGACCTCCAGATACCCATGCATGATCGTACAGAGGATGTATTCTGCACCCGAGGGATTGATCCGTCCTCGGTGAACTTGCACCAAGCTTCAGAAGATAGCTTGGGCCCCACCACAGCCTACGGGAAGCACCTCCTGCAGTTGGGGGAATCTCACGAGTTGATAATCGTGAACGGCCTCCCGGGCTTCCCTTCCTTCCACATTTTTACTTTCCGGCCCCACGCGGGGGGGGGGGGGGGGTGCGAGTGTGGTGGACTACACCCTTGCCAGACTAGATCTCCTCCCTTACATCCAAAACTTTTCCATCATTCCTATTCCCCTGGCAGATTACGCACTTCTCTCACTTTCACTCCAGCTAGACATCCTGTGCAAACCCCCCTACCCTGCATGGCCTACCCCGTACTCTTTTCAGGTTTGAGGAAGGCAATCCTGATACCTTCTCCTCTACCCTCAAGCACGCGCTTCCCCCTATAGCCCAGTTCACCTCCCTTGAATCCGCCAACGACAAGTACCACTGCCTCTCATCTGCAATCTCGATGGCTGCACCTACCGTCATACCCCACCATCCGTTCTGCCTACCGCTGCCTCCTTCACCGCAAAAAACACCAGTTTATATCTCACCAGAGACAGACACTTTTTGATCTGATTCTCCATTCCCCTAAGGAGTTCTGGGGCACCATTCTGTCCAGGCGCTCTCCCACTCCTTCAGACCTTGACCCTACCTCCTTGTTCTCCCACACTTCCAAGTTGTATGACATCCTTGGACAAACCCCTATTCACGCTGTCTCCCCTCCAGCCACTTGCCACTTCTTCTCCGACAGGGATATCAAAGAGGCCATCTGGGCTTTAAACAACAGCAAAGCCGCCGACGAAGAAGGCTTCCAGGCAGAATTATTCAAACGCGGGCTTCGTCCTCTGGTTGGGTATCTAGCAGATCTCTTCAACCATGTCATTCGTGATGGCTTCTCGGATGAGTGGTCCCACCATATTATCTATCCTATCCATAGAGTAGGACCCACTTTCGACCGGAACAATTATAGAACGATCATGGTCGGGCACACCTTCTCCAAGTTTTATGCTACTGCCCTCCACAAGGGTCTCTCCAACTTCCTAGAACAGAAACATCTCAGGGCCAGGGGCCAAGCTGGCTTCAGACCGGACCACCAGACCATTGACCATATCTTCACTCTCCGGGCAACAATCGAAGAGGCTCGACACTGGTCCTCTAAGGTGTACTGCTGCTTTGTGGATTTCAGGAAGGCCTTCGATTCAGTCTCGAGGGAGGACCTTTTTTAGAGGCTGAGGGAGATTGGCATCTCTTCGACTCTTCTGACTGCTATTATGCGTCTTTACGAATCAGTCCTTCGCCGTCTTCGCACAGTTGGAGGGTTGTCGGAGTTTATCCGAAGCACTATTGGTGTCAAACAGGGGTGCCCACTTTCCCCTACTCTCTTCGGGATCTACATTAATGAGCTGGAATCTTTCCTTCGAGAGCATATCCAGGAGTCAGATGGGTGCTGTCTCCACCATGTCTTGATATCCATCCTACTTTTTGCAGATGATATTGTTCTCCTAGCCTCCTCCCTGGAAGGACTACAGAGACAGCGGGACGCCCTTGCAGCCTTTGTGATCTTCGGCACTTGACCGTGAACCTGAGTAAAACCAAAGTCATAATCTTCAATGGGGTGAAAAAGACCTCGAACTTCCACTTTCTATACAAGGGAGAAGAAATCGAAGTCGTCAGCAGTTACACCTACTTGGGAGTGCAGTTTTCGGGCCCCCGTTTCAGCCTCCGCTCGACCCTTCAACCCAGGATAAACAAAGGGTATGGCTCCTTGGCCCTACTTGAGAGACAGTGCTTCCGCCACCACTTCCAGGATATTCTGTCCAAAATGAACATCATGGATACCCTGATCTGCCCCACCGTACTATATGGGTCAGAAGTTTGGGGCCCCTCACTACTGGAGTCAGTTTGGGCCTCGGCTGAGCGAGTCCAGACTCTTCTTTTGCGCCGCTTCATCCGGTGCAAGCAGACGGTTCCTCATAACATCATCCTAGCAGAGTTCGGAGCTAAGCCCTTTCGCCTCGAGGCAATCTTCAGGATAGTCTCCTACCTTCATCGGATCCGGGGCTTGGCAGACACGAGAGAGGGGAGGGACAGGTACCCTTACTTGGCCTATTGCTCCTCGGAGAACATCGCTCACACGCAGACCGACCGCACCAAATGCTAGTTCTCCGGGATGACAAAACTCCTTGGTCTCATCGGTATCCAGACAGATCATCCTCCCCCGTTCCAGTATTCACTGAATGCCCCAGGGCACCTTCTTCCAAACCAGCAGGAACTCAACAAAATCATCAGGGAAGACATCTACAAGCAGTACATTCAGACTACATGGGTCAATCCTTCGGGCGGCCTGCGCCCAAAGATGGCCTTCTCCGCCGAACACTTCCTGGAGATCAGAAATGGACTCATCACTCGACCCACCTATACCCTCCAGCATTGGATTCACGCCATCAGGATCCCCCTTGGGCAGCTCAGGGTTGGATCGCACAGGCTTCAGGTGGAAACAAACCACCATATTGACAGGGCGGAGAGGATCTATCAACTTTGTCACCTACAGGGAGTGGAAACTGAGTCACCCTTCATCTTCAGATGCCCCATCTACTATGAGATCCACGGGTGCTTTATTGCTTATTCAGGGGGCCCCAGAATCTAGCCAGCTTCCTTAGATACCCCGACCAGAGATGCCTGGCTCTTTACCTCCAGGAGACCTTCAGACACCGCTTGACCCTGCTCCAGCCCCTGTCCGCAGCGGCTACCACACAGAGGATCACCGACTTCTTCAGAGCACTCCCGACATCGCAAGGCACCAAGAGAGCCACCGACAGATCCATAGACCATGACTCCAGGTCAGTACGGATCCGGGAATCTTGTCCCACTAGACCTCTTCAACGGTCTAGAACCAGGCACCATCCCTCCTCCAGGGGGCGTCCCAAGTCCTCCAGACGACAGGGCAGCAGTCCAGCCCCTCTCCAGGGCAACAAACATTGACAAACTTCCTTCAGTCCTCTTCTAATGGCCTCCGATGCTAGGAGAAGGAGTCTCCCCCCTTCTGGAGGCTCATCCTTCTCCTCCAAGACTTCTTCATCACAATTCATTGTCGAGATGTTTCAGTCATCCAGACTCTACCTTCGTACTCCTTGTAGCTTTGCTTTTCTGCTCTTATATAGAAAGGGGACCGCTTG
>JAXQQM020070762.1:600000-838919 GCA_034641835.2 Pinus albicaulis | reverse complement strand
CACGTCTCATGTCTCCTTACGTCTCATGTTCCATAGATACGTGAATGCCAAGTTTATAAGGATTGGTTAACTGATAAAATTTCGTGGAATAAAATTTTATACATAACAGATTTGATACTATCAATTGCATGCGTAGAGATAAGCCCAAACGGTTGCATGAAGCTCACACACAGCACGTCATCATGTCGTCGGCCATTTCTTCTGACGCGTTATTTCATAGTTTTGTTCTGTTTGTCTAAAATATAAAAGGGCCTGAAAATGTCGCGGCCTCCTTTATGTTTGATGGCCTAATTTATATGTCTTTATCATAAATATAGTTTGACCATGGATCAACAGAATCTACATAGTTCGTATAGGGATCTTTTCTTATAACCCTTCTCTGAAATTGATATTTAAAATGAGCTTATTATTTTTGCTCTCGTCACCTAATTCATCTGTCGGTTTTACTCATATATGCAGGTATTGCAATTGATAAGAAAACGAACTAATGTTCAGCTCTCGGCATGTTTATTGTTGGTTTTATTTTGGTTGTAAACGCATATACATGGTTATATAATTTCTTGAGTAATATGCCTTAAGTTTAATTATATTCTATTGCTACGACTTTCATTTCAAGGTTTATGGGTAAGTTTAGGAAATGGAATGTGCATTCAAATTTCTATAATTTTAATTCCGGATATAGAAAGAACTCAACTACATAATTGAAGGTTTTTACTTCTCTTCTAATATACCATGTAACTTTCAAGTCTGCTACAATATTTATCTAACATACATAGGAGCATAAAATATCACATTGTATCTACAGGAACAAGATAATATTTAATTATCTATAGAGACTAAGTAACTTCATATTTAGACCGATCCTCGTTTAGAGTTTCTGAGGTTTCTACTCTATGGGTTTCTGGTCTACAACTAAACAGAATCTGGAAGGTGATTGCCTCAGGATGGACTCTGTTAAATGTAGTACTAACATCAATCACACCATTTAAAGTACCTTTTTTTTTATTTATATGTAGCCAATTCATACCATCATAAAATAGAATAATAAGAATTTCAGAACATACCACAATCTGCAAATGACCAACCTCCCAACCTTAGAGTCCTCTTTGTCTCCCAGGACTCACCCCCGAGCAGAGATCACCTCCTCGAACAGATCAACCTCTGATCTGCTTAGGAGCAGCTTATTTAAGCTCATATTTCCCCAAAGCATGTTTCTACTTCTGCGTCCAGAATAGCAGGATGCTTTCTTTCCTGTTTAGCCTAGGCTTCCCATTTTGGGACTCTTTAAAGCTATTTTAAGCTTTTCCTCATCTTTTCCAGCTTTTCTCACCTCTTCCCAACTACTTTCCTCTTCATTGGGGAAATTTAGATTCCTCCTCAAATCTAAATTAATTTCTTTCAAGGATTTTTGAAATATTTTGGGGATTTGTTGCCTTATCCATCCTCATGGATTTGGCAAGTGATCTCTAATTCTCATCTTGGTCAAAATGCACAATCATTTTTATTTATTTCCTCAAATAAAATATGCAAATACATTCACACCATACTTATCCCTTGGGGTCCACCCCCTTAGGATTAAGTTCAAATGTCTAACTTTAAAAAATTCAACACACAAATTGGGGGTGTTACATATTCCCCCTCTGAAAATAAACACCGTCCTCGGTGTTGTTATTCAACTACTAGAGTTCATTTAAACAAAAATGGATATTTTTCCATCATTTCGGCTTCCTTTTCCCAGGTAGCTTCTTCAGCAGTAAAGTGCTTCAACTGCACCTTTACTCTGGCCACTGTTCTGTTTCTCAATTCAATTTCTTCCCGCTCCAATATTTGAAGCGGTTCTGGCAGAAACTCCCCTTCTGGTTCCACCTGTACAACATTCCAGTCAACTATGTGAGAAGCATCATGCACATATCTTTTTAATAATGAAATATGAAACACATTATGCACTTTAACATGGGGGGGTAAGGCCAGCTTGTAAGCCACTGGTCCCACCCTTTCTAAAACTTCGAAAGGCCCACAATATCTAGGACCCAGTTTTGCACAACTTCCGGCATAAAGTGTGCTCTTTTTGGGTTTGATGCGCAAATACACATGGTCTCCCACTTTGAATTCTTGGTGCACTCGTTTCTTATCAGCATATTTTTTCTGGCGATCTTGTGCTATCTTGATGTTACTTTGTATCTGTTTGACAATTCTTTCCATCTCTTGTAGTGCGTCTGGTCCCAACACCAGTTTATCCTCTGGTTGGCTCCAGCTCAAAGGGGTACGACACTTTCTCCCATAGAGTGCCTCAAACGGACTCATATTAATAGAGGATTGATAGTTATTATTATAGGAAAATTCAGCTAAATGCAGATACTCTTCCCACTTTGATGGCCTATCCATCACATACATTCTCAACATATCCTCCAAAATTTGATTAGTCCTTTCTGTTTGCCCGTCAGTTTGAGGGTGATAGGCAGTACTAAAATTCAGCTTAGTACCCATCCCTCCAAATAATCCTCTCCAAAAGGCTGCTGTGAACTTAGCATCCCTATCTGAAACAATTACCTTGGGAACTCCATGAAGCCTTACTATCTCCTTCAGGAAAACATTTGCTACTTGAGCTGTTCCAAAAGTAGATTTCATTGGTATAAAGTGGGCAACTTTTGTTAGAGTGTCTACTACTACCATTATTGAATCATGCTGATATTTGTTTTTGGGTAATCCTATTATGAAGTCCATGGAAACTGTATCCCATTTCCATTCTGCAATTGGCAAAGGGTTTAAAAGTCCTGCTGGATGTTGATGTTCCACTTTGACTAACTGACATTCCATGCACCTACTTAAATATTCTTCCACATCTCTCTTCATTCCTGGCCAGAACAACTTCTTCTTCAAGGCTGTTAACATCTTTTGGTACCTTGGATGTCCTGCATAGGGTTGTTTGTGGTATTCATCTAAAATTTTTCTTTTCAATGACTCTATATTTGGAATATACAACCTGTTTTTATAATAGATCAACCCTTTTTGGTTTTTAGTGAAATCAGTTTTATCCCCTGTCTGTAGTTTCACCAAGAGTGCTTCATAGTTGGGATCTTGAGTTGCTGCATTTCCCACCAATTCCTCTACCTCCATATGGGCACTACTCCCCATGCCGTTTAAATTTTGACAAGCATTTCTACTTAATGCATCAGCAAGTTTATTCTCCTTCCCCTTGATATGCTTTATGTCCATATCAAATTCACTTAGAAAAGACAACCATCTGGCTTGTCTTGCATTTAGGTCAGTTTGGGAAAAGAAGTATTTGAGGCTAATATGATCAGTCATCAATGTCAACTTTTTCCCCAGAAGATAGTGCCGCCACATTTTCAGAGCATGGATAACAGCTGCAAATTCTAAATCATATGCATTGTAATTCTATTCATGAGTTTTCAGTTTTCTAGATTCATGGGCAACAACTGAATTTTCCTGCAATAAGACTCCTCCTAGCCCCTCTCTGCAAGCATCTGTACATACCACAAACTCTTTATCAGGATCAGCAATTTTTAATATAGGAGCTGAAATAAGTTTTTGTTTTAATTGTTCGAAACTGTTTTGACATTTCTCAGTCCACACGAACTTAACACCCTTCCTTTGTAATGAGGCTATGGGATTTTCTATAGCAGAGAATCTCTCCACAAATCTGCGATAATAGCCTGCAATTCCCATAAATGATCTTACTGCTGAGACATCAGTGGGGACTGGCCATTCTTTAATGGATTTTATCTTTTCAGGGTCAACTGCCAACCCTTTTTCAGAAATAATATGACCCAGATATTGAATTTTATCTTTATAAAATTCACATTTGCTGAACTTGGCATATAGCTGGTTTTCTTTTAGAGTCTGCAACACTATTTTCAGATGTTCCTTATGTTCGTCCTCATTTTTGGAGTAAACTAAGATATCATCTATGAACACAAGAACAAATTTATCCAAATACTTATTCAACACACTGTTCATCAGGCACATAAATGTGGCAGGGGCATTCGTCAAACCAAAAGGTAGGACCACAAATTCGTAATGCCCATACCTGGTTCGAAATGCTGTTTTGCTGATGTCTTCTTCTTTAATTCTAAGCTGGTGATAACCAGTCCTTAGGTCTATCTTGGAAAATACTGAAGCTCCTCTCACTTGATCAAAAAGATCATCAATTCTAGGAAGTGGATATCTATTCTTAATGGTCAACTTGTTCAGTTGACGATAATCAATGCACATCCTAAAAGTTCCATCCTTATTTTTAACAAATAAAACAGGTGCTCCCCACGGAGACATACTTGGCCTAATGTAACCTTTATCCAATAATTCTTGCAGCTGCATCTTCAGCTCCATAAGTTCTGGCGGACTCATCCGATAGGGGGCTCGAGAAACTGGTGTAGCTCCTGGCACCAGATCTATGGAAAAATCAATTTCTCTTTTGGGAGGGAGATGAGGAATCTCATCTGGGAAAACTTCTTTAAATTCCCTTACCACTGGTAACTCATTCAGCAGATTTTCTTCCGTCCTCCATTCTACTTCGTCCACCTGTACTGCATAAACTTGGTATCATTTTCTAGCTGTTCTTTTTAATTGTAAGGCTGATATTTGTCTTATTGAAATGGATTTTGGTTTCCCTTTTAGTGTAAAAGGTTTCCCTTCTTCATCCACACAATGCAGGGTTTTATCCCAGCAGTTCATCAGAGCTTTCTTCTTTTCCAGCCAATCCATTCCTATCAGCAAGTCATAGGATCCTAATGGCAATATGTTCAAATTTACTTCTGTTGGAAAGCCATTTAATTGTATTGTTGTTTTGGGCAATTTATGTGTGACTTTTCTCTTAGTTCCAGTGGCCAGCTGTACCAACCATGACTGCTGAAATTTTTCAGGTTTAACTTTACATTTTTCTACAATTCTAGGACTAATGTAACTCAAAGAAGCACCTGGATCAATCAAAATAGTAACAGGTAGGTCAGAAATCTTACCCTCCATTTCCACCATGGTTGCTTGATGTTCTGCTTGCCGATTTTCCAATGCTGCACTGATAGTTGGTATATTTATGGCTATGTCATTTACTGTTGTTGCCTCTCGCTCTCTGCTGATCATGTGTATATTTCGATGGGGGAAATCTCTCATCATATGAGGTTCTCCACAGCCCCAACATTTCAGAGGTTCCTTCATTCTGACTGTCCCTTCCTTTTTATTGTTCCCTTCTACTGGTTTTGAAGCCACTTGGGACTGAGCGGTTTGACTTTCTTTTGGTTTATTGAATTTTTTCCGCTGATGATCTCTACCGAAATTTCTTAGATATGCTGGTTTTGGTCTTTTACCTTTGAACTCACCCTTGTTCAGCCAGCTCTTCCCTTGTTCAGCTTTACCTTTAAACTGCTGATAGCATAATCTTGCTTTTCTAACAACTTCATCCATTGTCTTTGGGTTGTCAAACTCAATTTTCTCTTTGTACACAGTAGGCAAGCAATTCAAAAACCTTTGAACCTTTGCTTTTTCTTCCCTAATGTAAGGAACATATCTCAGTAAATTGGTAAACTTAGTGACAAACTCATCAATAGTGAGCTGTCCTAGTCTAAGTTCATGGAATTATTTTGCTTTATCATCATAATAACGTTCATTCAAATAACGACTTTTGAACTTAGTCTGAAAATCTTCCCAAGTAACTGTTTTTTCATCAATGGCATGCACCATTTTTGTCTCTTCCCACCACAGTGTAGCCTTACCTTGCAGCTGATACACATCTAATCTGGCCTTCAGATTTCTCTCATATTCATATACTTGGAAATACTTGATCATGTTCAGCAACCAGGCTTCCGCATCCTCTTCCTTCTCCCCATCATAGGAGGGAGGTTTGATCTTTCTAAATTCTCCCTGCAATTCTCTTTTCTGCTTATGTTGATGTCTAGCTGCATCCTCATCCTCAGACTCATCCATCTTTCTTTTTCCAGAACCTTCGCCTTCCTGGCTGTTCCGGGAAGTTAGCTCTCTGATGAGCTTTTCCTGCTCCTTACTGGCTGATGACAGCATGTCATTCTGGCTTCTCAGTTCAGCCAATTCTCGTTGCATCCTGTGCAACATGTCCATCACCAGGGCATTGGGATCTGGAGTAGCAAACTCATCATGCAGATCCACATAAATTCCTCCTCCTTCAGCCATTTTATCACCATTGTACACACTCACACATTTTATTAGTAAAAAAACAAAAGCAATCTCTACAATGTTCAATAATATTCAGAATTCAGTGAGCACAATAACAACAGCCCATTTTTTTCACTTGAGCTCCGATACCATTTGTAACACCTCCAGTTTAAGGATTTTTCTTTTATTTTTTATTTTTTTTTTATACTTGGATTCCATTGTTATGCATCTGGTTGTCTGAATGCTAAGTTCCTTCCTAATAACCTTCACATTTAAACCTATGTACATATGGAAGTACCACTGGAAATTTCGAATAATGAGCTCAGGAATTTAACTTTATTTCCCTCTTGCTAAAGCTTATCTAATTATCTAGTATCTGTCTTCTATTAAAACATTGACCATTCCCCCTGTATACTTTTCAATAACGTCACCTAACACATATGTATATTTAATACATATACTCTTGAAACCATTATATATATTCAACACATATATCTTGGGATCTATATGTATATATATATCACCTATATATATATATATGGATAACATATGTATCTATAATGCATTTATCAACCAAATCTTTTGAGCCCTTATATATATATCCCACATATATATGTAATACACCTTGTATTAAGATAATTGATCCACATATATATATCACATATATTTATACCACATATTTAATATATATATATATATATATATATATATATAATGCATCCTTTGATAACATTATGTGACACATACATGTCTTCACCCTTTAATACTATGAATTAGAGACACCCATCTATATATATAGATGTCACATATATATATAATGCATATATCGAATATGTCCTTTGCTTTATTACGCACCCTTCTTAGTATCTTTCACCTGTTGGTGTATGTGGAAATTAATGCATTTGTTTTTGTTCCGTGTTGTGTAAAGGGTGCAGTTGGAAATCCGGCCACAGCAGCGTGCTATCTCTGTGGTACGAGTACTTGCCACGACCATCCAACTGGTTTCGTTTGGGAGAAGAAGTATACGTGGTTCCTTCTACTGCGCGGAACTGTTGAAAGGTACAAGTGGGTGGTGGGTCGCTCATGCTTTGAGAAATTGGGATTTAACCACGTTGCCAACGCGGCCAAATCGGCGGGTGTCACCCATGGCTATGAGACCCATTGCGCGACTCACTTCGGCATGTATAGAGCGTATGGTTTAGCCGTTCTCTTGTAGGCACGATTACTTAGAATTTAAGATGGAAAAAGAAAACAACTACTATGAAGTGTTACTTCTGTCCCGATTGTCATGATGATTAGATCCCTTTCAGGATTTGAGCAACCCTCGATCGATGCAGATTAGGGTTAGCGCCTTCATCTGCTACGCTAAACCTGTGAACCACTTCTGCGTTTACAGTTGGGAATTCGTGGTAAGTATTCAGCGGTTTCCCTTTCTTTAAACCCCAGTTATGTCCATTGCTATTTCATCTTCCTAAACCTCGTTTCTATGGCATTTCTCATTCACTCTTGATTTTCTAAGCTGCAGGGTTCTAAATCGTTGGTTGCGTATGACAATGGCGGTCGTGGCAGCACTGCATAGAGGAAGCATTATTTCCTTGTGGCGCAGGTCGTATTGCTGGTATATTATGTTCGACTCAGGACTGGCTTAGATTTATTTTATTCGTATCGTTATTATATTCAGTGCTTCTTTACTACCATACTGTAGCAGATTGTTTTCTCTGTTTTCCTTCACAGTTATTACTGTGCATCGCTAAATGGCAACTAAGGGTTAATGCCCCAAGGAAAGAGACGATTTCCTTCCCGCGAATCGAGTGTTGGTGGTCTCGCATTCACTTTCATTCCTGGTGAGGACACCATTCCTTTTTCTAGCTCTTCTTTCCTGGTTGCGATAGCAGCCGAACTCATTTACAATTTTGTGTAATGTATTTAGGGTACGCTTGGGGTTGGTTACAGTTGCCCCGCAACTGCTCCTCGTCACGGGTTTACCCTCTGGTTCTAATACGCATGTTCAGCGAATGAAATCTTGGCTGGGAAAAATAATGCAAGGCGTGGGGTTTGTTCTAAATACCGCACCCTTTCCCCGCTCAACTTCGTTCTGGTATTACATGTTTTCTGTGTTTATCATTTGCTTTTACTCATTTATTCTTTTACTATGGGTTGGACCAACCGTTTTCATTCAGGAATTAATCCCACTTACCAGCTCAGTACAAGAAATGCGAAGTAAGGTATTCCTTTTAAAATCTCGACTGCCAAACGAAAAGATTTATATTTTTAACTCAGAGGTATCACCGTGGTTCCGACGTTTTTTAAGCAATATAAGTCCTCTCTATTTGTTTTATCGTTACCTATTCTGGTCGATCAGCAACTATAAAATCGAACGCCGTTTAGTTTATCAGGCCGAGTTGCTAAATAACTCCAGGCGGCCATAATCTTAACTGAATCTAATGATTTTACTCTGGACTTTGAAAGTTCGTGCCTACTTTATCGTTTATAGATGCAGGCACCAGGAGTTTTTGGTGAAATGAGTAATGGTGTTTTTTTTTTCGACCAATCTAGCCGATCCCACTATGTTTATTACGGACGAGAAATTTATTTTTATGTTGCATAGCAATAGCTACTTTCCTTCCCTCCTAGATTTTATTTATATGCACAATATATGAATGGTTAATTTTCCGGTTATATTAAATTACGATAAGTCTGTTCGTGGAGAATGGAGGTCTATGTTTTTGTTTATCTCCCAACTTGGACGATCGCATTTCTCCTTACGTCTCATGTTCCACAGACACGTGAATGCCGAGTTTATAAGGATTGGTTAACTGATAAAATTTCGTGGAATAAAATTTTATACATAACAGATTTGATACTATCAATTGCATGCGTAGAGATAAGCCCAAACGGTTGCATGAAGCTCACACACAGCACGTCATCATGTCGTCGGCCATTTCTTCTGACGCGTTATTTCATAGTTTTGTTCTGTTTGTCTAAAATATAAAAGGGCCTGAAAATGTCGCGGCCTCCTTTATGTTTGATGGCCTAATTTATATTTCTTTATCATAAATATAGTTTGACCATGGATCAACAGAATCTACATAGTTCGTATAGGGATCTTTTCTTATAACCCTTCTCTGAAATCGATATTTAAAATGAGCTTATTATTTTTGCTCTCGTCACCTAATTCTATCCTTGGGATTTTACTCATATGTACGCAAGGTATTGCAATTGATAAGAAAAACGACAATTTTACGTATATTTGACATGTTAGTTGTTGGTTTTAATTTGGTTGTAAACGCATACGCATGGTTATATAATTTCTTGAGTAATGTGCCTTAAATTTAATTAGATTCTATTGCTACGACTTGCATTTCAAGGTTTATGGTTAATTTTTTTAGGTAATGGGATGTGCATTTGAAGTTCTATAAATTTACTTCCGGATATAGCAAGAACTCAAATACATAATTGAAGGTTTTTACTTCTCTTCTAATGTACCATGTAACTTTCAAGTCTGCTACAATATTTATCTAACATACATAGGAGCATAAAATATCACATTGTATCTACAGGAACAAGATAATATTTAATTATCTATAGAGACTAAGTAACTTCAGATTTAGACCGATCCTGGTTTAGAGTTTCTGAGGTTTCTACTCTATGGGTTTCTGGTCTACAACTAAACAGAATCTGGAAGGTGACTGCCTCAGGATGGACTCTGTTAAATGTAGTACTAACATCAATCACACCATTTAAAGTACCTTTTTTTTTTTTTTTATATGTAGCCAATTCATACCATCATAAAATAGAATAATAAGAATTTCAGAACATACCACAATCTGCAAATGACCAACCTCCCAACCTTAGAGTCCTCTTTATCTCCCAGGATTCACCCCCGAGCAGAGATCACCTCCCAGCACAGATCAACCACTAATCTGTCTAGGATCAGCTTATTTAAGCTCATACCCCAAAGCATGTTTCTAATTATGCGTCCAGAATAGCAGGATGCTTTCTTTCCTGTTTAGCCTAGGCTTCCCCTCTTGGGGTTCCTTAAAGCTGCTTTAAGCTTTTCCTCAGCTTTTCCAGCTTTTCTCACCTCTTTCCAACTACTCCTCTTCATTGGGGAAATTTAGATTTCTCCTTAAATCTAAATAAATTTCTTTCAAGGATTTTTGAAAGATTTTTGGGGATTTGTTGCCTTATCCATCCTCATGGATTTGGCAAGTGATCTCTAATTCTCATCTTGGTCAAAATGCACAATCATTTTATTTATTTCCTCAAATAAAATATGCAAATACATTCACACCATTTCATCCCTTAGGTCCACCCCCTTAGGATTAAAGTTCAAATGTCTAACTTTAAAAATTCAACACACAAATTGGGGGTGTTACATATTCCCCCTCTGAAAATAAACACCGTCCTCGGTGTTGTTATTCAACTACTAGAGTTCATTTTAAACAAAAATGGATATTTTTCCATCATTTCGGCTTCCCTTTCCCAGGTAGCTTCTTCAGCAGTAAAGTGCTTCCACTGCACTTTTACTCTGGCCACCGTTGTGTTTCTCAATTCAATTTCTTCCCGCTCCAATATTTGAAGCGGTTCTGGCAGAAACTCCCCTTCTGGTTCCACCTGTACAACATTCCATTCAACTATGTGAGAAGCATCATGCACATATCTTTTTAATAATGAAATATGAAACACAATATGCACTTTAACATGGGGGGGTAAGGCCAGCTTGTAAGCCACTGGTCCCACCCTTTCTAAAACTTCGAAAGGCCCAGAATATCTAGGAGCCAGTTTTGCACAACTTCCGGCATAAAGTGTGCTCTTTTTGGGTTTGATGCGCAAATACACATGGTCTCCCACTTTGAATTCTCGGTGCACTCGTTTCTTATCAGCATAGTTTTTCTGGCGATCTTGTGCTATCTTGATGTTACTTTGTATCTGTTTGAAAATTCTTTCCATCTCTTGTAGTGCATCTGGTCCCAACACCAGTTTATCCTCTAGTTGGTTCCAGCTCAAAGGGGTACGGCACTTTCTCCCATAGAGTGCCTCAAACGAACTCATCTTAATAGAGGATTGATAGTTATTATTATAGGAAAATTCAGCTAAATGCAGATACTCTTCCCACTTTGATGGCCTATCCATCACATACATTCTCAACATATCCTCCAAAATTTGATTAGTCCTTTCTGTTTTCCCTTCAGTTTGAGGGTGGTAGGCAGTACTAAAATTCAGCTTAGTACCCATCCCTCCAAATAATCCTCTCCAAAAGGCTGTTGTGAACTTAGCATCCCTATCTGAAACAATTACCTTGGGAACTCCATGAAGCCTTACTATCTCCTTCAGGAAAACATTTGCTACTTGAGCTGTTCCAAAAGTAGATTTCACTGGTATAAAGTGGGCAGCTTTGGTTAGAGTGTCTACTACTACCATTATCGAATCATGCTGATATTTGTTTTTGGGTAATCCTGTTATGAAGTCCATGGAACCTGTATCCCATTTCCATTCTGCAATTGGCAAAGGGTTTAAAAGTCCTGCTGGATGTTGATGTTCCACTTTGACTAACTGACATTCCATGCACCTACTTAAATATTCTGCCACATCTCTCTTCATTCCTGGCCAGAACAACTTCTTCTTCAAGGCTGTTAACATCTTTTGGTACCCTGGATGTCCTGCATAGGGCTGTTTGTGGTATTCATCTAAAATTTTTCTTTTCAATGACTCTATATTTGGAATATACAACCTGTTTTTATAATAGAGCATCCCTTTTTGGTTTTTAGTGAAATCAGTTTTATCCCTTGTCTGTAGTTTCACCAAGAGTGCTTCATAGTTGGGATCTTGAGTTGCTGCTTTTCCCACCAATTCCTCTACCTCCATATGGGCACTACTCCCCATGCTGTTTAAATTTTGACAAGAATTTCTACTTAATGCATCAGCAACTTTATTCTCCTTCCCCTTGATATGCTTTATGTCCATATCAAATTCACTTAGAAAAGACAACCATCTGGCTTGTCTTGCATTCAGGTCAGTTTGGGAAAAGAAGTATTTGAGGCTAATATGATCAGTCATCAATGTGAACTTTTTCCCCAGAAGATAGTGCCACCACATTTTCAGAGCATGGATAACAGCTGCAAATTCTAAATCATATGCATTGTAATTCTATTCATGAGTTTTTAGTTTTCTAGATTCATAGGCAAAAGCTGAATTTTCCTGCAATAGGACTCCTCCTAGCCCCTCTCTGCAAGCATCTGTACATACCACAAACTCTTTATCAGGATCAGCAATTTTTAATATAGGAGCTGAAATAAGTTTTTGTTTTAATTGTTCGAAACTGTTTTGACATTTCTCAGTCCACACGAACTTAACACCCTTTCTTTGCAATGAAGTGATGGGATGTGCGATGGCAGAAAATCTTTCCACAAATCTACGATAGTAGCCTGCCATCCCCATGAATGACCTTACTGCTGAAACATCAGTTGGAACTGGCCATTCCTTAATTGCTTTTATCTTTTCAGGGTCAACTGTGAACCCTTTTTCAGAAATAATATGACCCAGATATTGAATTTTATCTTTATAAAATTCACATTTGCTGAATTTGGCATATAGCTGGTTTTCTTTTAAAGTCTGCAACACTATTCTCAGATGTTCCTTATGTTCGTCCTCATTTTTGGAGTAAACTAAGATATCATCTATGAACACAAGAAAAAATTTATCCAAATACTTATTCAACACACTGTTCATCAGGCACATAAATGTGGCAGGGGCATTCGTCAAACCAAAAGGTAGGACCACAAATTCGTAATGCCCATACCTAGTTCGAAATGCCGTTTTGCTGATGTCCTCTTCTTTAATTCTGAGCTGGTGATACCCAGTCCTTAGGTCTATCTTGGAAAAGACTGAGGCCCCTCTCACTTGATCAAAAAGATCATCAATTCTAGGAAGTGGATATCTATTCTTAATGGTTAACTTGTTTAGTTGACGATAGTCAATGCACATTCTAAAATTTCCATCCTTCTTTTTAACAAATAAAACAGGTGCTCCCCACAGAGACACACTTGGTATAATGTAACCTTTATCCAATAATTCTTGCAGCTGCATCTTCAGCTCCATAAGTTCTGGCGGACTCATCCGATAGGGGGCTCGGGAAACAGGTATGGCTCCCGGCACCAGATCTATAGAAAAGTCAATTTCTCTTTTGGGGGAAGATGAGGAATCTCCTCTGGAAAAACTTCTTTAAATTCCCTTACCACTGGTAACTCATTCAGCAGATTTTCTTCAGTCCTCTGTTCTACTTCTTCCACATGTACTGCATAAACTTGGTATCCTTTTCTAGCTGTTCTTTTTAATTGTAAGTCTGATATTTGTCTTATTGAAATGGATTTTGGTTTCCCTTTTAGTGTAAAGGGTTTCCCTTCTTCATCCACACAATGCAGGGTTTTATCCCAGCAGTTCATCAGATATTTCTTTTTCTCCAGCCAATCCATTCCTATCAGCAAGTAATAGGATCCTAATGGAAATATGTTCAAATTTACTTCTGTTGCAAAGCCATTTAATTGTATTGATGTTTTGGGAAATTTATGTGTGACTTTTCTCTTAGTTCCAGTGGCCAGCTGTACCAACCATGACTGCTGAAAATTTTCAGGTTTAATTTTACATTTTTCTACAATTCCAGGACTAATGTAACTTAAGGAAGCACCTGGATCAATCAAAAAAGTAACAGGTAGGTCAGAAATATTACCCTCCATTTCCACCATGGTTGCTTGATGTTCTGGTTGCCGATTTTCCAAGGCTGCACTGATAGTTGGTATATTTCTGGCTATGTCATTTACTGTTGTTGCCTCTCGCTCTCTGCTGATCATATGTATATTTCGATGGGGGCAATCCCTCATCATATGGGGTTCTCCACAGCCCCAACATTTCAAAGGTTCCTTCATTCTGACTGTCCCTTCCTTTTTATTGTTCCCTTATACTAGTTTTGAAGCCACTTGGGACTGAGCAGTTTGACTTTCTTTTGGTTTATTGAATTTTTTCCGCTGATGATCTCTACCAAAATTTCTTAGATATGCTGGTTTTGGTCTTTTACCTTTGAACTCACCCTTGTTCAGCCAGCTCTTCCCTTGTTCAACTTTACCTTTAAACTGCTGATAGCATAATCTTGCTTTTCTAACAGCTTCATCCATTGTCTTTGGGTTGTCAAACTCAATTTTCTCTTTGTACACAGTAGGTAAGCAATTCAAAAACCTTTGAACCTTTGCTTTTTCTTCCCTAATGTAAGGAATATATCTCAGTAAATTGGTAAACTTAGTGACAAACTCATCAATAGTGAGTTTTCCCAGCCTAAGTTCATGGAATTATTTAGCTTTGTCGTCATAATACCGCTCATTCAAGTAGCGGTTCTTGAATTTAATCTGAAAATTTTCCCAAGTAACTGTCTTTTCATCAATGGCATGCACCATCTTTGTCTCTTCCCACCACAGTGTAGCCTTTCCTTGTAGCTGATACACAGCTAATCTGGCCTTCAGATTTCTCTCATATTCATATACTTGAAAATACTTGATCATGTTCAGCAACCAAGCTTCAGCATCCTCTTCCTTCTCCCCATCATAGGAGGGAGGTTTGATCTTTCTAAATTCTCCCTGCAATTCTCTTTTCTGCTTATGTTGATGTCTAGTTGCATCCTCATCCTCAGACTCATCCATCTTTCTTTTTCCAGAACCTTCGCCCTCCTGGCTGTTCCGGGAAGTTAGCTCTCTGATGAGATTTTCCTGCTCCTTACTGGCTGATGACAGCATGTCATTCTGGCTTCTTAGTTCAGCCAATTCTCGTTGCAGCCTATGCAACATAGCCATTACTGGGGCATTGGGATCTGGAGTAGCAAACTCATCATGCAGATCCACATAAATTCCTCCCTCTTCAGCCATTTTAGCACCACTGTACACACTCATATATTTGATTAGTAAGACAACAAAACCAATCTCTACAATGTTCAATAATATTCAGAATGCAGTGAGCACAATAACAACAACCCAATTTTTTCACTTGAGCTCTGATACCATTTGTAACACCTCCAGTTTAAGGAATTTTTTTTTTTTTTTTTTTATACTTGGATTCCATTGTTATGCATCTGGTTGTCTGAATACTAAGTTCCTTCCTAATAACCTTCACATTTAAACCTATGTACATATGGAAGTACCACTGGAAATTTCGAATAATGAGCTCAGGAATTTAACTTTATTTCCCTCTTGCTAAAGTTTATCTAATTCTCTAGTATCTGTCTTCTATTAAAAACATTGACCATTCCCCCTGTATACTTTTCAATAACGTCACCTAACACATATGTATATTTAATACATATACTCTTGAAACCATTATATATATTCAACACATATATCTTGGGATCTATATGTATATATATATCACCTATATATATATATATGGATAACATATGTATCTATAATGCATTTATCAACCAAATCTTTTGAGCCCTTATATATATATCCCACATATATATGTAATACACCTTGTATTAAGATAATTGATCCACATATATATATCACATATATTTATACCACATATGTAATATATATATATATATATATATATATATATAACGCATCCTTTGATAACATTATGTGACACATACATGTCTTCACCCTTTAATACTATGAATTAGAGACACCCATCTATATATATAGATGTCACATATATATAAAATGCATATATCGAATATGTCCTTTGCTTTATTACGCACCCTTCTTAGTATCTTTCACCTGTTGGTGTATGTGGAAATTAATGCATTTGTTTTTGTTCCGTGTTGTGTAAAGGGTGCAGTTGGAAATCCGTCCACAGCAGCGTGCTATCTCTGTGGTACGAGTACTTGCCACGACCATCCAACTGGTTTCGTTTGGGAGAAGAAGTATACGTGGTTCCTTCTACTGCGCGGAACTGTTGAAAGGTACAAGTGGGTGGTGGGTCGCTCGTGCTTTGAGAAATTGGGATTCCCAACCGCGGTGCCACTGCTTGTGAAATCGGCGGGTGTCACCCATGGCTATGAGACCCATTGCGCGACTCACTTCAGCATGTATAGAGCGTATGGTTTAGCCCGAACCTCCGCCGGCACAGTACTTAGAATTTAAGATGGAAAAGAAAACAACTACTATGAAATGGTACTTCCTGTCCGATTGTCATGATGATTAGATCCCTTTCAGGAT
This sequence comes from Pinus albicaulis, assembly GCA_034641835.2. NCBI lineage: Eukaryota > Viridiplantae > Streptophyta > Pinopsida > Pinales > Pinaceae > Pinus > Pinus albicaulis. Next base: position 822,573 of record JAXQQM020070762.1, on the reverse strand, counting down.
TTGAGCAACCCTCGATCGATGCAGATTAGGGTTAGCGCCTTCATCTGCTACGCTAAACCTGTGAACCACTTCCGCGTGTACAGTTGGGAATTCGTGGTAAGTATTCAGCGGTTTCCCTTTCTTTAAACCCCAGTTCTGTCCATTGCTATTTCATCTTCCTAAACTTCGTTTCTATGGCATTTCTCATTCACTCTTGATTTTCTAAGCTGCAGGGTTCTAAATCGTTGGTTGCGTATGACAATGGCGGCCGTGGCAGCACCGCATAGAGGAAGCATTATTTCCTTGTGGCGCAGGTCGTATTTCTGGTATATTATGTTCGACTCAGGACTGGCTTAGATTTATTTTATTCGTATCGTTATTATATTCAGTGCTTCTTTACTACCATACTGTAGCAGATTGTTTTCTCTGTTTTCCTTCACATTTATTACTGTGCATCGCTAGATGGAAACTAAGGGTTAATGCCCCAAGGAAAGAGACGATTTCCTTCCCGCGAATCGAGTGTTGGTGGTCTCGCATTCACTTTCATTCCTGGTGAGGACACCATTCCTTTTTCCAGCTCTTCTTTCCTGGTTGCGATAGCAACCGAACTCATTTACAATTTTGTGTAATGTATTTAGGGTACGCTTGGGGTTGGCTACAATTGCCCCGCAACTGCTCCTCGTCACGGGTTTACCCTCTGGTTCTAATACGCATGTTCAGCGAATGAAATCTTGGCTGGGAAAAATAATGCAAGGCGCGGGGTTTGTTCTAAATACCGCACCCTTTCCCCGCTCAACTTCGTTCTGGTATTACATGTTTTCTGTGTTTATCATTTGCTTTTACTAATTTATTCTTTTACTATGGGTTGGACCAACCGTTTTCATTCAGGAATTAATCCCACTTACCAGCTCAGTACAAGAAGTGCGAAGTAAGGTATTCCTTTTAAAATCTCGACTGCCAAACGAAAAGATTTATATTTTTAACTCAGAGGTATCACCGTGGTTCCGGCGATTTTTAAGCAATATAAGTCCTCTCTATTTGTTTTATCGTTACCTATTCTGGTCGATCAACAACTATAAAATCGAACGCCGTTTAGTTTATCAGGCCGAGTTGCTAAATAACTCCAGGCGGCCATAATCTTAACTGAATCTAATGATTTTACTCTGGACTTTGAAAGTTCGTGCCTACTTTATCGTTTATAGATGCAGGCACCAGGAGTTTTTGGTGAAATGAGTAATGGTGTTTTTTTTTTCGGCCAATCTAGCCGATCCCACTGTGTTTATTACCGACGAGAAATTTATTTTTATGTTGCGTAGCAATAGCTACTTTCCTTCCCTCCTAGATTTTATTTATATGCACAATATGCGAATGGTTAATTTTCCGGTTATATTAAATTACGATAAGTCTGTTCGTGGAGAATGGAGGTCTATGTTTTTGTTTATCTCCCAACTTGGACGATCGCATTTCTCCTTACGTCTCATGTTCCACAGACACGTGAATGCCGAGTTTATAAGGATTTGTTAACTGATAAAATTTTGTGGAATAAAATTTTATACATAACAGATTTGATACTATCAATTGCATGCGTAGAGATAAGCCCAAACGGTTGCATGAAGCTCACACACAGCACGTCATCATGTCGTCGGCCATTTCTTCTAACGCGTTATTTCATAGTTTTGTTCTGTTTGTCTAAAATATAAAAGGGCCTGAAAATGTCGCGGCCTCCTTTATGTTTGATGGCCTAATTTATATGTCTTTATCATAAATATAGTTTGACCATGGATCAACAGAATCTACATAGTTCGTATAGGGATCTTTTCTTATAACCCTTCTCTGAAATCGATATTTAAAATGAGCTTATTATTTTTGCTCTCGTCACCTAATTCATCTGTCGGTTTTACTCATATATGTAGGTATTGCAATTGATCAGAAAACGAACTAGTGTTCATCTCTCGGCATGTTTATTGTTGGTTTTATTTTGGTTGTAAACGCATATACATGGTTATATAATTTCTTGAGTAATATGCCTTAAGTTTAATTATATTCTATTGCTACGACTTTCATTTCAAGGTTTATGGGTAAGTTTAGGGAATGGAATGTGCATTCGAATTTCTATAATTTTAATTCCGGATATAGAAAGAACTCAACTACATAATTGAAGGTTTTTACTTCTCTTCTAATGTACCATGTAACTTTCAAGTCTGCTACAATATTTATCTAACATACATAGGAGCATAAAATATCACATTGTATCTACAGGAACAAGATAATATTTAATTATCTATAGAGACTAAGTAACTTCAGATTTAGACCGATCCTGGTTTAGAGTTTCTGAGGTTTCTACTCTATGGGTTTCTGGTCTACAACTAAACAGAATCTAGAAGGTGATTGCCTCAGGATGGACTCTGTTAAATGTAGTACTAACATCAATCACACCATTTAAAGTACCTTTTTTTTTTTATATGTAGCCAATTCATACCATCATAAAATAGAATAATAAGAATTCTTAACACAACACAACCGCAAATGACTAACTCTCCCAACCTTAGAGTCCTTCTTTTGTCTCCTGCAGACCTGCCCCTGAAAGTAGATTCACTCTCAATATCAACCTCTCTGATTCGCTTTAGGAGCAAATTTATTTAAGTTCATATTTCCCCAAAGCATGTTTCTTAATTTTCGCGTCTGGCATTAGCAGATGCTTTCTTTCCTTCGTTTAGCCCAGGGCTTCCATTTTGGGACTCTTTTAAAGTTGTTTTTCTTGTTTTCCTCAGCTTTCCATCTTTTCTTCACCTTTCCCAATTACTTTCCTCTTCATTAAAATTTAGATTCCTCCTCAAATCTAAATTAATTTCTTTTCAAGGATTTTTGAAAGATTTTAGATTTGTTGCCTTATCCATCCTCATAATTTTGGCAAGTAAGATCTCTAAAAATCTTCTTGGTCAAATGCACAATCATTTTATTTATTTCCTCAAATAAAATATGCAAATACATTCACACCATACTTATCCCTTGGGGTCCACCCCCTTAGGATTAAAGTTCAAATGTCTAACTTTAAAAATTCAACACACAAATTGGGGGTGTTACAAGTTTACTTAAAATTATTATGATTTGTTTTATAATTATTTTTATACAATAGATAAGAATAAAAAAATCTAGGAGAAATACATATAATATGGAAAAATATTATAATCTAGAAGATGGATCCTAGTTGGGATTCTAAACATCCAAAAATGTTCTCTGAAATCCAAAATCCTCTTCAATAATTGATAACCAAAGGAGGTTGAAAATTATATATAAAATTGAAATTCTTAGTAAATGAAAAATGTTTCTTAGAAAAATAAGTTTAATGATAAGGGATTTAAAAAATAATGGATTTTAAGTCTTCTCTAATTTATAGTCAATAATAATAACTACCACAGTAATATAAAACATAGAGATTAACCCCCATTATACCATTAATATTTTTAACTTGTACATAGACTCTTGCTAATACCATGTGTCTACAAAACAATAAGTCACGTTGATACGATGCATTCATAGGAATTTTTTTTGAAATTAGTCAATTTAATTAAAAGTAGACATATGACATAACTACTTTCAAGATAAATCTAAATCTTTGATTTTTGATTTATGCTAATAATATTATAAAAAATTATACAAATATTAAATCCTTACCATCTATTTGATAATTATTATTAATCAAATTAAATTCCATAAACATATTCTAAAATAAAGATTTGTAATTAAAAAAAAATCATTTAAAAGATAATGAATTTTATGTATATTTTAAATTAAGATAATTAATTATGAAGAAATTAATTAGAGATGAATGAACTCTTCTAAACCCTTCTAATTAAAAAAAAAAACAAACTATAATTAAAAAGTTAAAGTTTGATAACAACATTACCAAGGATAATGAATTTTAAGGATATCTTAATTTAAGATGAGTAATTATAAAGAAATTATTTAGAAATGAAATGCACTTTTATAAAAGAGATTTTTGAATTAAATTAACCATGTAAAAAGATGTCGGAAAAACATCACTTTCAAGGGAATATTTGTGAATTAAATTAAAATCCCCAAGTCAAGTCAAGGAAGTGAGAGAAAGCTAACAAATCTTGAAAAACAATTTTATTGAGCATTGAAAATATACATTTATATAGGAAGCCACATACTAACTTGCCTTGAAAAAATACATTTATATACTAAAATTCATACTAGCTTTGCTTTAGTATTACTAGAATTTATACTAGCTTCTTGTCCATAAATATTTTACTACCTATTTATATTACAAAGTTATTACTATCCATTTATCTCATAGTTTCATTTGTGAGCTTTTCATTTACTTAAATACACATCTCTGGATTTTAATTTATATCATGAAAATACTCTATGAAGTTATATGCAGTTCATCCCATTTCATTACTACATATTAATATCCTTTCTTTTGTGAGATTTTCATTTCCTTAAATACATAACCCTAGATTTTATGTAAATCATGAAAATACACTCTGCAGTTGATCCCATTTCATTGATAACAATATAAAAAATAGAAACTAGTATATTAGCTGGCTCATTCTTTAAATAACAAAGAAATACTTTAAAATCAAACAGATATGGTAATGTTGGCAGGCTTATCATTGATTAAAAAACATAAAATAAATATTGTAACTACCTATTTATGTTAAGACTTTCTAACCTTTTCGTTTCCTGATATAAACAACCTTAATTTCAATGTAAAACATGGAAATATTGTAAAGCCCATTGGATGCTATTTCGATTATGAGTATATTTTCTATTTTATATCATCTAACAATTATGTTTTTCATTATTGCTGGCTATCAATTTCTAAGACCCAATAATGCATAAAATATTACATACCCATTTATGAGCATTTGTATCTAAATAAATCACCGTCTCCTGCAACAACCCTTTTCTATGGCAACATGTGATGAAATTCAACCAAACCAAAATTTTTGTTTTTTTTTCTAAGTTAGACTACATCTATTATATTATACAGAGGAAAATATTACATATCTCTTCCTCCAAACTTGGCAAGCCAATTCCAGAGTGAAGTACCAATAGTTTGAAACTAGAAAACGGACTGTCCCTTAGACTGGACTAGAGAACTCTACAAAAAAACTAGAAAGAGAAAAGTGCACCTTGCATTTAAAACAAGTGTGGACCATCATTCTTCTTGCTGGAGTTGGGTTATTCCTCCTCGATCATGCAAGCATAGAATGAATCTTCATCCTCCTTTCTCAGCATGTGGCTAGCGACCTGAGGATATGGCAACCCCGACGTCTCTGGCTAATTGGAGGTGGCCGTGAGCTGATTTTTGTCCTCATTATAATCTCCTGCATCGTTGTTTGTGCTTCTACCATCGTCTGAACCTGAATTGATGCTAGTGGAGTGGCTTCTATTGGAGGTGCTTTGCACAAGGAGAACCTTCATCTTATGATGGATAAAGGCTGGCTCAGGCAGGATGGTCGACTTGCGCAGTCGCTCTTTGGGCCGAATGCTTAAGGAAGCCGGAGGGGAGACAGGTAGCTACAAGGATAATTGGGTTGAAATATTAACAGGGTTGAGTCTTCTTGGCTCCTCGTAGCCCACCGAAATATTCAGTTCCATGCCCATGACGTGCGATAGAGGTGGTCTAGAGGGGAGGAATGACATGCAAAGGAACAGAATTGCAGGACAGGCAGGGAGCGCTCGACAGCACAGGAGAGGAGATGCCACCACCTAAGAATGTCATGGGAAGTCTTAGATAGGGTTGAGCAGGGCCAAGAACCAGTGGTCAAAAGGAGGAACGTGAGCCATGCACAGATAATAGAAGGGAGAGCTGAATAGAGGCCGAATGAGCATGGGTAGTAGGCTTAATAGCCATGTTGATGGAATCGAGAGCTCTTAATGCTCTGCAGCAGGAGGACCTCATAATGAAGGTGGCGAAGTGTGAATTTAAGATAGGCTTGCTTGGGCATATAATGTTGAGCGGGTGACCATGTGCGGGTGGGTGGGTTGGACAATTGTCCTGCCACATGGTGCCCAGCTGGCCCGTCCGATCACGGCAAAGCACTCGCATCTGGTTAACCAAAATTTGCATATTATTGTTTCATTAACAAAACAATTAATTTAACCTCACCTTCAATAAGAAATTAACAAAGCATGAATAATAACTATACGCCTTTAACATAACATGAAAGAAAGAGGATCGACATATTTAGAAGAGCTGAATTTAAACTCATAGTAAGGCGAAATGTCTTATTCCATTGCTATTGCTCCATTGCTACAACTTTAATCAATTATCACAACAGTACCAGCTTCCAAATAGTTAAAATAAGAAAAAAAAATGAATTTATTCATGAATTGTGGACCATAGGAGTAACCAAGAGTTTCAAAGGAATCAAAAGCAGCAATCTCGTAATGGTCTCTCATACCTGTTGTATACTTAACCTTTATATCTTGTGTAAGATTTAACAATTGGTATAACTAATATTGCATTGAAAATATTATATAACACTTTTCAAGAAACCATAACTTTTGGCATATATTATGTAGTAATTTACGCTACAAGAATAAAAGGTAGAAATTCTAGGTTTTCAATATTTTCTCTGTGTTAATTGTGTTATCTTTTGTATTCCATGAAGCTCATTATTATTGAATTAATGCAATAAGTGTGTCTCCTGAACCGTGAAAATCTATTTATTCTGATTAACTCACTTGAGAACAAGGATAGTCACCACATGTAAATTTACTGGGGAGATTCACTTCACTTCAAAGTATGGGATTTTTATAACTCTAGTTATTACATTTACCAGTCATATTTTGTACTAGGACAATGTCACTCTGTGAAATATTAGCTCCATAGGATGATATATGTTATTATATTGTTTATTTAGGCTTTGTACTTATTATATTTTTTATTTAGGCTTTGTACTATAACTCTGTCATGAGTGTTGAAATTTTGGTCATTAATTACTCAATAGTGACGTTATGAACAATGCTATTAGATTTTTTATTTATGCTTTTTACTATAACTTTGTCGCCATTATTGAAATTTTGGTCATTTGCATGATTTCTTTTACTCAAATTTCACATTGTGGCTTGTCCTAAATTCAAGTCATAATTTCCAGCATTTTCTTCAACATGCTGATTTGTTACTTGGACCATCTCAACATGAGATATTTCCATGGAATGATTGATATTTTCCGATTCTATGAGATTTTCACAATTTTTCCATGCCATATTTTTCTCTTCTTTGGAAAGTATTTCATCTTCATTCTCGTGGAGAAGAGTCTCCTGAAAATTGGCAATCCAACTTGAATAATGGTGTTCAAGTAATCTCTTCATAAAAGCAGGATATGTTGGTGAAACATAACATTAGAACTAAACAGAGCTTCAACCCTATTCTCTAGTTGGGTGAGTCACTCTTTCAATTCATCAAAATTATTGGAAACATTGTCATTATCTTCAAGGTTTAATAGAATTAAAACTTCCTCTTAGTCAGGAACCTATGAACTTATTTCTTACCACCAACTCTTCGTGCAAGACCCTCATTTGCTACATGTTTCTTATAGATTTTTTCCTCCATTGTTTCTTTCCAAACCAAGTGATAGGCCTAAAAATGTTTTGTGTGTCCAAAGATCGACACATGAAAAGAATCCCCAAAGATCATGTGTTGGATTACAGGAACCTTCAACAATTATCACATGATTGAGTGTTGGAATATTTTTAACCAATGACCAAGTGCTAGTTGATATTAAAACAGACTGGAAATTTCAGTATTTATGTTTATTATTTTTATATAAATAGAAAATGAAGGATCCAATTTTAAAAGTTTCTAGTGTTTATAAAACAAATCCACAAACATTATTATTTGTAATATTTATGTTTATTAATTTTTATATAAATAATTATTATGAGTGGATTTTTATTTAAAAACATATATATTCAATAGTAAAAAACATATCAAATATTTAATGGAGCAAGTTTTAGATTTGAAATATTAAATATATATTATTAATACTCTTAAGTTTAGTTAAAATTATTATGATTTATTTTGTATTTATTTTTATACATTAGATAAGAATACAAAAATTTAGGAGCAATACATATAATATGTAAAAATGTTATAATCTAGAAGATGGATCCTAGTTGGGATTCTAAACGTCCACAAATGTTCTCTGACACTAGAAAATCCAAAATCCTCTTCAATAATTGATAACCACAGGAGGTTGAAAATAATATATAAAATTGAAATTCTTAGTAAATGAAAAATGTTTCTTATGAAAAGAAGTTTAATGATAAGGGATTTAAAAAATAATGGTTTTTATGTTTCTCTAATTTATAATCAATAATAAGAACTACCACAGTAATATAGATTAAAATGTTGGTAAATGCCAATAAACATCAAAAAATTACATCATGATACATCTCACATTACCAAGATTAAAAAATAAATCATAAAAACTCATTGAGGAAATTATAATTTTTTTTAAATAATAATAATAATTATTAATTTAAAAATTAATGTATGAATTAAACATATACACATTTAATAAAGCATATAACCATAGAGATTAGCTCTCATTATACCATTTATATTTTTAACTTGTAAATAGACTCCTGGTAATACCATGTGCTTACAAAACAATAATTCACGTTGTTATGACACATTCATGGGACAATTTTTTAAAATTAGTCAATTTACTTAAAACTAGAGGTATGACATAACTACTTTAAGGATAAATCTAAATCTTTGATTTGTGACTTATACTAAGAATATTATAGAAAATTCTACAAATATTAAATCGTTACCATCTATTTGATAATTATTAATAATCAAATTAAATTCCAGAAACATATTCTAAATAAACATTTGTAATTAAAAAAAAAAATCATTTCAAAGATAATGAATTTTATGTATATTTTAAATTAAGATAATTAACTATTAAGAAATTAATTACAGATGAAATGCACTCTTCTAAACCCTTCTAATTAAAAAAAACAAACTATAATTAAAAAGTTAAAATTTGAAAACAGCATTACCAACGATAATGAATTTTAAGGATATTTTAATTTAAGATGAGTAATTATGAAGAAATTAATTAGAAATGAAATGCACTTTTATAAAAGATATTTTTGAATTAAAATAACCAAGTAAAAGGAAGTTGGAAAAGCATCACCTTTAAGGGAATATTTGTGAATTAAAATCCTCAAGTCAAGTCAAGGAAGAGAGAGAAAGTTAACAAATCTTGAAAAGCAATTTTATTGAGCATTGAAAATATACATTTATATACGAAGCCAAATACTAACTTGCCTTGAAAAAATACATTTATATACTAAACTTCATACTAACTTCACTTTAGTATTACTAAAATTCATACTAACTTCCTGTCCATAAATTTTTTACTACGTATTTATCTTACAAAGTTATTACTATCTATTTATCTTATAGTTTCATTTGTGAGCTTTTTATTTACTTGAATACACGACTCTAAATTTTAATTTAAATCATGAAAATACTCCAGACCAAATTGTTTGCTATATTGTCATATCCTGAATCAATAGTTACAATAATGCCAACAAGAACACTTTATATTTTTGTGAAAGCAAGATCTCACAAATATCCAACATAAGCCCCATCCCATCCAGGATAATTATTAAAACCAATGAAAATTCATAGGTGAAAAAGCAAAAACAGAAATATAAGAAAACAAAAACCATAATCTGCAGAAGAAGAAAGGAAAATTAAATGTTGCAATCAGTTGCAACTTGAAAAAATTAAAGTAGTCGTTGCAATTCACCATCAGAAATTTGGTAAAACGAAAGTTTTGGCACCACTCTTACCCTAATCCGTCTACATGTTGGCAATGAAATTAAGGTGACTTCATTTAAAAATATTTTGAACGATTAGCGCAAACCCTGAGTTCGACCGACTTCGGAAATATTTTGTAAGAATTCATTCAATGCAATTACCACCGTTAGTTTGTGCTTTTTTAATCACGTTAAAAGGTGTGAGCTAGTGCTTTTTTAATGAGGTTAAAAGAAAATTTATCTTAATTTTGTGCTTTTTATAACGTTAAAAGAAAATTTATCTTAATTTTGTTTTTTAGGAGGTTAAAAGAAAATTTATCATAATTTTGTTTTTTAAGGAGGTTAAAAGAAAATTTATTGTCAGTTGATGGGTTAAAAGAAAATTTATCGTAATTTAAAGTTTTTTAATGAGGTTAATTTTTTTTTTACATTCTGCATCTTTTTTTTACGAGGTTAATTTTTTTTTTTTAATCGCATTTTCATTTGCATCTGATTCGAATTTCACTAACATTCTCTGCGTTTTAGTTCGCTGCCATTTAATGATTCCAATTTAACTAGTTCGTCGTTGAATTGGATACTTGCCTTTTCAACTTTGTTGGTTTTTTTGGGTTGATTTGTAACTGCTAGATAATTGATATTTAAATAAAAATAAAAAATCGTTATATTTAATATTATTAAATATTAAAATTATTATTTCATCTCTTCGCCTAAATTAAACTGATGTCTATATATGATTATTAATATTACTAATATTTTTATATATTATTATTAATATTATTGTCATTATCAAATATTTAAACAATGAAATTGTATAATTGTTAAATGAATATATTGTTTGTATATAAACTAGAAATTGCATCATATGTTGTAACGGGAATGACTTAAGGTAAGATCTTAAGAAATAGTAGCATACAATGCTGAACTCAAAATTTTATACAATTTATTTTATTTATAAGTGTTTTTGTGAGAAATATTTTGTTCATTTCAATATACATGGATTATTTTAAATTTGAATGGATAATCTCAATATAGATTTTGTGAAAACTTATAATGATTGAATAATAAAATTTCTATTAATTGTTTGCAAGAAGAAAATCAAAAGCTTGCCCCATATTTACAAGTCAACCTAAATTACATTAATATGTATATTAATAACATCAAGATCTAAATCATCCATAATATAATTAGATGGATAAAGTGATATTTGATGTAAAAACAGACTTCAACAAAGTATTAAATACAACTTAAGATGATTTGATTTCTCTGGTAAATGGAGATACTCAACATAAATCTAGGTTTGAATCTTTGACAGTTAATAATGTTGGTTGTCCAAATTAAAATGATTTCAAATAAGCCCATGGAAATATAAATATAATTTAGAAATGAGAATAGTGAGCTTCTAATATCAAACTAGTTTAATGAGGTGGTCAACATGGTTACCGTGACTTTCATTTCATCCAACTTAGTTTCTCATTGGAATATGTATTTTCCAACGTTAATTTCTAAGAATAAGATGCGTAATACAACGTGAAAGGAATTATTTTTGAGTTTTCATATCCTCTAGTTTTCTGTGACTATCTCAAACACATGAACCTTCAATGGGTGTCTCAGAAACTTGGATGTCTTCTTTTTCTTCTCTCAGAAAATGAATGATGCTTTTCATTCAAGATGAGGTTTGTGACAACTATAATTGGGCATATTTAATTCGGTCATGCTTATCACTTCAATAAAATTAAATATAATTTTTGTTTCTCATTTTTTCCATGTTAGATTAATTTTGGCTGTGTGATAAGTTCACGCCAAGATTTCTTTTAACAATGGGTTTTTTCATGGTGGTATCTCTTGTAATATAGTCTATTTCATGTCTTGATTACTTTTATGACCTTATAACTACGCTTACATTGCCTCAAATAATTTATTTTGTATTGAAATAAGCATATACATACCATATTAGTGCATTTATTCAAATTTGAAGTCTTGCAGAAATTTGATGCAACCATAAGAGATGTTTCTCTTTTGAAAAATCGCTGGAAGATTGTAGACTTCACACAACCTTAGCTAGAATCAAGCCTAGATGGTGTGGCTCTTTTAAGAGATAAAATCCATTGGATGGGAATTTCTACATCAATTTACATTGGAGATGAGGTGTATCATTGCTACATTTTTCTTATGAATTGATTTATGAATTGTGGACCATATGAGTAACCAAGAGTTTCAACAAAATCCAAGGTAGCAAGCTTGTAATGGTGTCTGATACCTGCTGTAAACTTAAACTTGATATCTTGTGTAATATTGAGCACTTTATATATACATATTGTAAAGCCCATTGGATGCTATTTCGATTATGAGTATATTTTCTATTTTATAAAATCTAACAATTGTGTTTTTCTTTATTGATGGCTATCAATTTCGAAGACCTAGGAATGTTTAAAATATTACGTACCCATTTATGAGCGTTTGTATCTACATAAATCACCATCCGCTGCAACAACCCTTTTCTATGGAAGGATGTGTTGAAATTCAACGAAACAAAAATTTACATTTTTTTTTTCTAAGTTAAAATACATCAATTATATTATACAGAGCAAAATATTACAGATCTCTTCCTCCAGACTTGGCAAGCCAATTCCAGAGGGAAGTATCAAGATTTTAAACCAGAAAATGGACTGCCCCAGCTAGGGAAACCAGTTCACCAGTAGCACAAAATAGACGCTGCCCAAAATGGGAAATGAACATACACAGTAGTATAATTTAAACTTAAATTTGAGAGTGAAGTCTTCCGAATCATGTTTAGACTAGAGAACGCTACAAAAAACTAGAAAGAGAGAAGTGCACCCTACAATTGAAACTAGTGTGGACCATAATTCTTCTTGTTGGAGTTGTGTTATTCCTCCTTGAGCTTGCAAGCATAGAATGAGTCTTCATCCTCCTTTATTAGCATGTGGCTAGTGACCTAAGGATGTGGTGACCATGACATGTTTGGGTAATTGGAGGTGTTCACGAGCTGATTTTTTTCCTCATTCTTATCTCCTTCTTCGATGTTTGAGCTTCTACCATCATCAGAAAACTCAAATTGCTACTGGTGGAGTGGCTACTATTGGAGGTGCTTTGCATAGGGAGAGCCTTCATCTTGCGAGGGATAAAGCTTGGCTCAGCCAGGATGGTCAACTTGCGTGGTCGCTCTTTGGGCCGAATGCTTGAGGAGGCCGGAAGGGAGACAGGTAGTTGCAAGGATAATTGGGCTAAAATATTAATCGGGTCGAGTCTTCTCGACTCCTCCCAGCCCACAAAAATATTCAGTTCCCTGACCATAGCTTGCGATAGAGGTGGTCTGGAGGGGAAGCCACAACCTCCATCTCTTCTACACCACATACGGTGATGCCTTGGCATGACACGTGAAGGAATATAAGTGCAGGACAGGGAGGGAATGCTTAGCAGCATAGGAGAGGAGATTCCACCACCTAATAATGTCCTGGGAAGGCTGAGATAGGGCTGAGTAGGGCCAAGAACCTGGGGTCGAAATAAGGAACAGAAGGCATGCACAAATAACAGAAGGGAGAGCTGAATGGAGGACGAATGAGCGCAGGTAGCAGGCTTGATAGTCATGGTGATGGAATCAAGAGCTCTTAATGCTTTGCAGCGGGAGGACTTCGTAATGAAGGTGGCAAAGTGTTAATTTAAGAAAGGCTTGCTCAGGCATTTAATGTTTAGCGGATGGCCATGTGCAGGCATGTGGGCTGGACAGTTGTCCTGCCACATGGCGCCCAGGTGGCCCCTCTGATCATGGAAAAGCACCCACATCAAGGTAACCAAAATTTACTTATTATTGTTTCGAACAAAAAAGTTAATTTACCCTCAACTTCAATAGAAAATGAACAGAGCAAGAATAATAATTGTACTCCTTTAGTATAACATGAAAGACAGAGGATTGACATATTTAGAAGAGCTAACTTTAAACTGATTGCAAGGCACAATCTCTTGTTCCATTTCTATTGCTCCATTGCTACAACTTTAATCAATTATCACAACATTACCAGCTTCCAAATAGTTAAAATAACAAAAAGAAGAGCCACATATAGCCACTGAATTAGTTTCAAGTACCACATCACAGTCGTTTGTATTTAAATGAACTATAACTATACTCCTTTAACATAGCACGGAAGAAAGGTGATCCAGATATTTAACAGAGCTAAATTTTAACTGACGGCAACGAGGGGTCTTTTCCTCAATTACTAGATCTTTAATCATTATCACAATAGTACCATATTCGAAATTGTTAAAATACGGGAAGAAAAACCACATTTAGCCAGTGAATTAGTTTCAAGTACCGCATCGCAGTAGTTTATACTTAAAATAAATCATATTTAAGATGAGTAAGTTTATCCAATCATTAGCATTGAACTAGTTTCTTTATCAACATCTATAAGAAAATTAAATAATTATTTATATAAATTACTAATATATTTTTATATTTTCTTAAACATCAAATAATTACTTATGTGGTAATATATTTGTGTATCTTTATTCATTCTCCCTTTCTACAACTGATTATGATTATAGAGGCTCTCTATATAAAGATAGAAAACGATTAAAGAATTAAGAATCTAATTTTAAAAAGATTCGAATGCTTATAAAAAAAGTCACACTAAAATTATGTAGTGTAGTTCTATAGTTATTTTTCTAGAAGAATTAGTTAAACAATTATGGATCTACAATCTAAAATCACTCAAAGATTGTAGACTTCACACAACCTTAGCTAGAATCAAGCCTAGATGGTGTGGTTCTTTTAAAAGATAAAATCAAATGGATGAGATTTTATACATCAATTTACATTGGAGATGAGGTGTATCACTGTTTCATTTTTCTTATGAATTGATTTATGAAATGTGTACCATAAGAGTAATGAAGAGCTAAATTTTACCTCACGGCAGCAGGGGTCTTTTTTTCCATTACTAGATCTTTAATCATTATCACAACAGTACCATATTCGAAATAGTTAAAATAGGGGAAACAAACACCTCATATAGCCAGTGAATTAGTTTCAAGTACCACATCACAGTAGTTTATATTTATAATCAATCATATTTAAAATGAGTAAGTTTATCCAATCATTAGCATTGAACTACTTTCTTTATCAACATTTATGAGAAAGTTAAATAATTATTTATATAAATTACTAATATATTTTTTTATTTTCTTAAACATCCAATAATTATTTATATGGTAATATATTTGTGTATATTTATTCATTCTCCATTTCTACAATTGATTATGATTACAGAGGCTCTATATATAAAGATAGAAAAGAATTAAAAAATTAAGAATCTAATTTTAAAAAGATTCGAATGATTATTAAAAAATCACACTAAAATTAATGATTTTTTTAGTATTTATGTCTATTAATTTTTATATAAATAATCATTAATAAGTAATGTAATTTATCATTTTAAACATATATTTAATAATAAGAAACACAACTAATATTTAATGGGTAAGCTTTAAATTTTAAATGATTAAAAGATATTATAAATACCCTTTAATTTAATTATTTGTATATTATATATAAAATATTGTGATATATTTTATAATTTTTTATATAATATTTGCGAATATTATAACGTAGGAGTAAAATATATAATATGTAAAAATACTATAATACAAGAGCAAAATATAATGACACAACTAAATAACTGAGGGAGGGAGGGAGCACTAAATAATTGTTGTCCTCATTATTATCTCCTATGTCGCTATTTGAGCTTCTTCCATCGTCGGAACCCGAGTTGCTACTGGTGGAGTGGGTGCTACTCGAGGTGCTCTGCACAAG
Organism: Pinus albicaulis; assembly: GCA_034641835.2. Taxonomy (NCBI): domain Eukaryota; kingdom Viridiplantae; phylum Streptophyta; class Pinopsida; order Pinales; family Pinaceae; genus Pinus; species Pinus albicaulis. The sequence continues at coordinate 806,954 of JAXQQM020070762.1, read as the reverse complement.
GAGAGCCTTCATCTTGTGAGGGATTAAGGTCAGCTCAGGCAGGATGGTCAACTTGCGTGTTCGCTCTTTGGGCTGAATGCTTGAGGAAGCCAGAGGCGAGACAGGTAGTTACAAGGATAATTGGGCTAAAAGATTAATAGGGTCAAATCTTCTCAGCTCCTCCCAGTCCATCAAAAGATTCAGTTCCCTTCCTATGGTGTGTGATAAAGGTGGTATCAAGGGGAGGTCGCAACCTCCAGCTCTTCTACACCGCATACGGTAACACCTTGGCATGACACATGAAGGAACAGAAGTGCAAGATAGGGAGGGAGCACTAGGCAGCACTTGAGAGGAGATGCCACCACTTGAGAATGTCGTGGGAAGGGTGAGATGGCAAAGCACCCGCATCCAGGTAACCAAAATTTACGTATTATTGTTTCATTAAAAAAAACAATTAATTTAACCTCACCTTCAACAGAAAATGAATGGCGCATGAATAATAACTATATTCCTTTAACATAACATGAAATAAAGAGGATCAACGTATTTAGAAGAGATGACTTTAAACTCATAGCAAGGCACAATCTCTTGTTCCATTGTTATTTCTCCATTGCTACAACTTTAATCAATTATTACAATCCAAATAGTTAAAACAAGAAAAAAAAAAACCACATATAGCCACTTAATTAGTTTCAAGTACCATATCATAGTCATTTGTATTTAAATCAACTATAACTATACTCCTTTAACATAGCACGAAAGAAAGGTGATCCAAAAAAATCATTAATAAGTAATGTAATTTATCATTTTGAACATATATTTAATAATAAGAAACACATCTAATATTTAATGGGTAAGAGTTAAATTTTAAATGATTAAAAGATATTATAAATACCCTTAAGTTTAATTATTTCTATATTATATATAAAATATTGTGATATATTTTATAATTTTTTATATAATATTTAAGAATATTATAATGTAGGAGTAAAATATATAATATGTAAAAGTACTATAATACAAGAGCAAAATATAATGACACAATTAATTGATTTCAAATTAGAATTTTTAGTAAAAGAAAAATGCTTCTAAAAAACCAGTTTAATGATAAGAGGTTCAAAAGATAATGGTTTTGAAAAAATTCTAATTTCTAATTAATAATAATAATTAACATATTCATATAAATTAAATGGTTGGTAAATTATATCTTGTCTGGATGATGAATCATAATGGCTGGTTTGAAACGCGTCGACAAAAATTTCTTATATGTGATTTTCACCGAAAATTTCTTATACACATTTTATGGATCACAGAAGCCAAATTCCTAATGGTTGGTAAATGTTAATAGACATCAAAACATGTACATGATACATCTCACATTCCCAAAATTAAAAAAATAAACAAAAATTAGATAATCAAATTATAATTTTATTTTTAATAATAATTTTTATTTAATTAATTCTTCCCAAAAAATGACAATATCATTAGGAGGGCCAACACGTTTGGAACTACACAGTGTAGTTCATCTCCTAATGATATTTTTATTTTTCCAGAAGAATTAGTTAAACAATTATGGATCACCCAAGTTTACAATCTGAAATTATTATTATTATTAATTATAAAAAGAATTATTGTATGAGTTAAACATATACACATTTAAAAATAACATGTAATTATATTATTAATCATAGAGATTAGCCTCCATTTTATCATTTATATTTTTTACTTGTAAATAGGCTCTTATTAATACCACATGCCCATAAAGCCATAATTCATGTTCATATGATAATTTTTTTTAATTCATCAATTTATTTAAAAGCACAAAGATCACATAACCACTTTTGAGATAAATCTAAAGTTTTGATAAATGACTCTACTACTAAAAATATTGTAGAAAATTCCATGAATATTAGATCCCTACCATCCTCCTAATCATTAGTGATAATTAAATAAAAATCTAAAATAACAATTATTTGGAGGAATAATGTATTTTAAGTATTTTTTATGTTAAAAAGATTAATTGTGAGGAAATTAATTTAAAAAAAAATGTACTCTTATAAAAAGTTTTTTGAATTCAAATAACCAAATAGAAGAAAGAAGGTCTGAAAATCATGGACACAGAAGACTTGTGAATTATAATCTTTAAATAGAAGAGGTGAGAGAAAGTTGACAAATCTTGAAAATCAATTTTGTGGAGCCTTGAGAGTGTAAAGTTATATATTGAAGCTCATAGTAACTTCTCTTTAGTTAATTTTATTTGTGATATTTTCTTTTCCTTAAATACATGACCCTAAATTTTAATCTAAGTCATGAAAATACTCTATAAATCTGATTTCATTACCCATAAATGCAATAAAAAACTAGCATACTGGCTGACTCACTCTTTTTTTTATAAATAATTACACCACACTTTCCAAACCTCGTACTATCATGAACTTACCACTTCCTCATGATCTCATAGCTTCATTTCTCCCACACACAATCTTAGATTTTAATCTAAATTAACGAAATACTTTAAAATTTTGTCTCGAATGTAAGGAAAAAAAATCAGGCTCACTCATTGTTTTATTAAAGGAGGCGAAATAAATTTTTTTTTATTAAAGGACGCAAAAATGTTGAATTTTTGGCTAGGTTTATTTCTAAGTTTTTCATTTCTTGCTTAAATTTCCATGGAAGGCATGGAAATACTCTACCTTTTCTGCTTAAATTTCCATGGAAGGCATGGAAATCCAGATAAAATATCAGTCTGCAAACTATATTAATTAATCAAAGAGATTACACACATTTACTCATGAGATAGTCTCAAGATAGGAAATCTATCTTGGATGCACAATAATGTAGTTGAGAGAATATCTCAACCTCACACTAAACTAGGAAGTAACCTATAATATAGGAACAAACTCTGTACATAGAGAGAATCACAAACAGAAGACAAGTAGGAATTATATATTTCAACACTCGCCCTTAATGACTACTTGTCTCAATATCCATCTGCAAAATCTACATCTTGTCTTGTTTGGTAATTACACTTTTTATCTTGTTCATGATATTGTCGATGTCCATATAAAGAAACAACCATCTACCGAAATGCATGGGTTCCCAACCACTACAATCGCCATTGTACTAGGAAGTTCTTCACATACATGGTTCATCCAACCTCTCAATTAACTCCCCCTATATAAGAAATTTCTCCTAATGGAGTCTAAAACCAAAACGGCTGACCCAAGTGTATCCATCCCGCATGACACACTCTTCCAGGGTGTTAAAAAACTCTCTGACAGAGGGAACATATAACAAAGGGGTATGCATGCCTCTCTGGGTCTTACAACATGTACAAAAAATAAATGACATGTACATTTGCTTCTAATTACAAACTGTGACTCATACTCTACCATATTCATGATTCTATTCTACAAACATAAACAAACTCATAAATATATAGGTCTAGCTACGCTCTATGATCTAGGAACAGACTCTTAAATAGAGAATTACAACCACAAACAAGTAGGAATTACATATTCCAACTCCCCTTGAACAACTACTTGTCGTGATATCAATTCACAAAGTCTAGTTGTGGTCAAACATAACAAAGGATATGTCAACGTCCATATAAAGGAGCAACCATCCACCGGAATGCATGGGTACAAACCGCTGCAACCGCTAGTCTCGTAGGATGTCCTTCGCATACATGATTCTGTCAACCATTTTCACTGCATATATGTACCTCTATCAAAAAATGTGTATGTGACTCAAATTCACCACAAACAGGCAAATCCCATGTGCAGAACCGACAATATTGTCTGCGACTCGGATCCACCACAAATGGGCAAATCCCATGTCCAAAACTGCCAAAAAGAGAGATCAACACCTTTCTAAGCCAAATATACACGTCCAAATAACAATCCCTAATAGTCGCTCTGATTTCACCTTTCGACACGACTGTCAGATAGAAAAAAATACGTCGACCCTCCTGTGCTAAAAAATAAGAATATCTGAGCCTGCGAGTGAGGTTTTTACTGCAGTCCACCTACTGATGTGAGCATTTAAGCTCCTATGTGCACCCGGGGCACATGTAGCCACAAAGGCTCCTGTATGTGGTTTCTGGTTCACCACAATCCATCACTTTACAGTGACAAAATATGGTTTTTGGCTAACCATAAAACTGTACTTACAAGGTGTTTTTGAGATTACCACGAACTTTACACATCCCTTAACAAGGCATACATTCCATACTCCAACTCTTGGAGTTTCCAAATACATACAATGACCACTACAACAACTCCTTAGACTTGCTTACCATGCTAGGGAGTCTATCCCACAAACCCACACTAACTCAAACAAACATTTACTTTGTTGTCCATTATAATATTTGTTGTTGCTTCATTACCTCGTCTTTCGTTGCTTACATCTTGGGCATCTTTGTCTTTGTCAAATAAATTCTTGGAACTCCATGCTTAACCTGTCATTTGTTAGAGTCGTGAATTCTAACAAAATAGCTTTACCTACATTGAGTTAGCTAGGCTCAATAAGGCTCAATAACTTTATAAATGATTCCAAGAAGCTAAATGAAAAAAACAAAAGACTCTACAAATTAATTTCTCTATCTCTGCCAAAAGATGATTATTTCCCAAACATACCAGCAACCATTTTTCTCCAACGATACCTTTGAGGGGTCTACTGATGAAGAATCAGATTGACGACTTTTCAACAGGACTCAATGCAGTGCATTCCAACACTGATGATCCAGACATAGGCAGTCACAACCACACGAAGAGAACACAATTTCCCCTTAAAGAACAATAATCCAGGACTCCACGGTCCAATCCTCCGTCATCCACCAATTCACTATCAACATGCATAAAATTCAACAATATTATACACAAAAGTTCTCATTTCAGTATCCAATCCCCTGGCATCACAACATAATGCCACTTCCCCCATTCATTGTATCAAGGCTTGGTAACAGCTTCCAAGCATGCCTCCTCATGCTTGCTGACAGGACACGCAAACTTGATCATCCTACAATCTATGATGTACCTCCATATGCCATTTTCATTGCATGTCTTCATCATATCTAGTAGTAAATCATACCTGCAAATAAATTTATCTATTTTTGGAATGGGCAATTCCAACAAAGACTCACACTCGTGACAATATTAGCAAAAAATAAATGTCACAATAAACAAATTAATTCTTTCAACCAAATTTACATTACTCACATGACCACTCTTAAAGAACTATTAAATACAGGAAACATGACATCATGCCAACACTTTCAATCTGCACCAGACATACTAGTAAATTGCAAACAGACCACCCACCAGACTGGTGTAGTACCAAGGCACCACTACAACAACAACGCAGTGTATTCAGATCGAGGCTGGAACAAAGAAACAAACCAAACTCGAATGTTTCTTTTCCTCACATATTCACTTACAGAATGCTGAGGAGATCCCCCAATCAACAGCTCACTAAGGGATTCACCCACTCTGCTATCTTCTCCACGCAACAACAACTTTCAATCCAACGATTGACAAAAAATTCAAAGAGAAAGAAACTCTATGATAAAGAAGATCATGTATGATGGAAATCTCGATTGCAACATACACCTGAACAATTATGACAACACTTTCACCACGAATAATAGCAATGCTTGTTCCAATAGAAATTTTGTTTATAAAAAACGCAGCCTCTAGAATATCGATCCTTCTGGAACATGAATGTGTGCAAATTCAAAAAAAAATTGCAATACATGTCCATAGAGAAAAATGATAAGATAAAATATCATCGGGAATCAACTGTGTAGGCAAAACCTGAATCACAATGCCTGTGTATTGCTTTTGTGGATCGATATAGGCATCAAAATATGGTTTGCAAGCTTCGATACTTGCTTTGATAGTGTCTAAAAAATGCCCATGTTCGGCCATATCACACTCGATTTTCCAAGAAAACTTCATCTCGTTGCTGATGTCCTAATATATACTGAAATCCAGCAGCTCTCTCACACAGGCATCAAACATGGGATGAAGGCCTTCAATCATGAGAATCTTGGGAGGTTTGATCTGCTTCGGAGGATCTAGAATACCAGTGACGTGGTTATAGATGGGCTTCATAACTGGTTTCCCCTCCTTCATGGCCTTGACCTACTCATACATGAGATCAAAGTTATTAGCCCTGGGGTCAAGAGCTGTCACACCTTTATCCTTCCTCCCATATCTGTCTAGGGAGTGGTAGTCGTCCAAGCATATGACCGTGGTAGTATCGCTAATGAGCATATTGGAGTCAGGATTTCTACCCTTAAGGGGCTCTGTAGCTCTGCGAAAGACACTTGTTAGGCGCCTCATGAATGTACTCTTTTGTTGCTTATATATATTAGTCAACACTCAATGATGTGCTAGTATATCTTATCATGGAGTAACAACCTTCGGGAGCTGGTGAATCGTTGTCCAGTAGTACTAACTATAGCAAACAAAATAGATCACACAACCATTGTGAAGTATGCATCTTCCATAACTATAATGGCATTGCTTCCACTAAGTTCAAGCAAACACTTCCCAAATCTTGTATTGACTGCCTTCTGAACAATTTATCCAACCTCACACAGGCTCTCAGTCTCTTATGAGGCTGAACCTCCAAGAATGGGATCTGTGCCTCCATGCCGTCGCTGCACTCTACACGCAGTCCACGCAGCCACTAATCAGGTCATCAACTACACATGGATCGGGAACATTGCCAAAGAAACATATCTGAGCTCCACAACAGCAGCTTCAACTAAGAAAGTGACCTCGACTCTGCAAGGATGTGGATTTGCGGCTACCGCTGGGACTAATTACACCAACCACAGTCCCCTTCCATATGTCCACCAATACTCCAGACAAAAGGTGTTGCCCCTCATCCGACTTCTTCTGTAGATTTCTGACACTCATTTTCAAATGCAGATTGCCATTACCAGAATCGTCCACATGCTCCTCATCGATGAGCAACAACAGCTCCTCTCAAAATCTCTCAGCTCTTTCAGAAGCTTGTAACTCAGCCTTAATCTGAGCACACATCAACTTCCAACAGGTTCAAACCAGGACGCTTGTCGAGGCCTCCCATCGATGCCAGGGATCAAGTCGTGACCACGACTCAGAAATTCTGTTGAGCAAATGCAAGAGCCAACGCATGGCCGATGCCTCCAATTATGAATCCTGTGATTACCACCACATCATGTTGCTCTTCCAAAACGCTCTTCCAAAACACTCACGGAAATCGCATCACACCGAAGTATAATACAGATCCACGAATTAACAATTTTCATAAAAATATCTCAATTGCTTCGGCTCACCAACTCTACACACTAGTGCCTCTTCATAAACAACAAGCAGTGAGATTCTAAGGCGTTCATATTGAATGGACAAACTTAAAAAAAACTTAAAAATAAAATAATAAAAATACAGTATCGATATTCTCTTATTTCCCTCATCCCAGGAGGGGCCGAGGCCGAGGCCTTGGCCCTTATGGGCTCTGATACCAAGATAAAATATCATTCTCCAAACTATATTAATTAATCAAAGAGATTACACACATTTACACTTGAGATAGTCTCAAGATAGGAAATCTATCTTGGACGCACAATAATGTAGTTGAGAGAATATCTCAACCTCACACTAAACTAGGAACTAACCTATAAAATAGGAACAGACTCTATACATAGAGAGAATCACAAACATAAGACAAGTAGGAACTGTATATTCCAACAAATTCTGTAACGCGGCATGGGCTGTTATTTCACTTATAGGATTACGAAAATTCCGAGTGTATTTTCTATTTTAGATCATCTAACTATTATTTTTCTTTTATAGCTCGCTATCAATTTGTAAAACTCATGAATGTTTAAAATGTAAAATACCCATGTATGATAGTTTGTATATAAAATAAATCATCATACTCAACAACAACCCTCAACATCCGTGATCTGAGTCAATCAAACCAGAATTCGCTTGTTACCATTTCATTAAAATAACAATTAATTTAATGTAACTGAAAATGAACAGATAATTTAACCTAAACTTGAAGAGAGTATGAAAAAGGAATGATAACTATAATTTTTTAACATAACATGAAAGAATTAACATAACATGAAAGAAAGAGTAACGACATCTTTTTCTACGGGCAAAATCTTTTGATCCATTACTAAATCTTTAATCAAAGGGGTACAAAAGATGAATGATAGGATCAGGAGTTTAGCAAAGCTAGATTTTTAATCAATTGTCACACGAGTACCAGCCCATACACTTCAAAAATAGTTAAAACATGTAGCCAATTGATCACTGCATACCCATTTATCACCGTCATTTGTATTTAAAATCGATCACATTCCACTTCAAAAACCCTTTGCTACAGATGATCAACATCGACAATTATTATTTCCTAGACATAACAATTAATTGAACATAATTTTGAATGTAAATAGTAATGATAAATATAATATTTGAACATGTAATAGAGACGAGGGTTTAGTGGAAATTAATCTTACCTCAAGAGTGAGCCGAATTGTTTGCTATATTTCCATATCCTGAATCAATAGTTACAATAGTGCCAACAAGTACCCTTTATATTATTGTGAACGTAGAAAAGAACTCACAAATATCAAACAGAAGCCTATCCCATAAAGATAACTATTAAAACTAGTGAAAATTCAAGGGGGAAAATGCAGAAACAAAAATATAAAGAAGCAAAAACCATAAGCAGAAGAAGAAAGGAAAATTAAAAGTTGCAATTCGTTCCAACTTGAAAAAATCAAAGCAGTCGTTGCAATTCATCATCAGAAATTTGGTAGAGCGAAAGTTTTGGCACCACTGTCATCCTAATACATCTACATGTTGGCTAATACATCTACATCGAACGGATGAATTTAAAAATATTTTAAACGGTTAGCGCAAACCCTGAGTTCGACCGACTTCCGAAATGTTTTGTACGAATTCATCCAAAGCAATTACCACCGTTACATTGTGCTTTTTTTATCACGTTAAAAGTTGTGAGCTGGTGCTTTTTTAACGAGGTTAAAATAAAATTTATCCTCATTTTGTGCATTTTTACGAGGTTAAAAGAAAATTTATCCTAATTTTGTGTTTTTTTTAAGGAGGTTAAAAGAAAATTTATTGTCAGTTTCTGGGTTAAAAGAAAATTTCTCGTAATTTTTTTTAATGAGGTTAATTTTTTTTTAATTAGTAACATTCTGCATCTTTCTTTTTTACGAGGTTAAATTTTTTTTTTCTCGCATTTTCATTTGCATCTGATTCGAATTTCGCTGAGATTCTCTGCGTTCTAGTTCTCCGCCAAGATAATCCCCGCCATTTAATTATACCAATTTAACTAGTTCATCGTTAAATTGGATACTTGACTTTTCAACTTTGGTTGTTTTTTTTGGGTTGATTTGTGTTTTTTTTGGGTTGATTTGTAAGTGCTAGATAACTGATATTTAAATGGTATATATTATTTAAATAAAAATAAAAAATTGTTATATTTAATATTATTAAAGATATTATTTCATCTCATGGCTCAAATTTAAGCAATAAAATTGTATAGTTGTTAAATGAATATATTGTTTGTATATAAACTAGAAATTGCATCATATGTTGCAAGGGAATGCTTTAAGTTAGGATTCTAGGAAATAGTAGCATAGACTGAAGTCGAAATTTTATATATATATATTTTATTTATTAACATTTGTGTGAGAAATTTTTTGTTCATTTCAATATACATGGATTATTTTAAATCTGAATGGATAATCTCAATATAGATTTTGTGAAAACTTCTAATGATTGAATAATGAAATTTCTATTAATTGTTTACAAGAAGAAAATCGAAAGCTTGCGCCATCTTTCCAAGTCAACCCAAATTATACTAATATGTATAATGATAACAACAACATCTAAATCATCCATAGTATAATTAGATGGATAAAGTGATATTTGATGTAAAAATAGAATTCAACAAAGTATTAAATACAACTTAAGATGATTTGATTTCCCTGATAAACGGAGATACTCAAAATAACCCTAGGTTCGAATATTTGACAGTTAATAATGTCGGTTGTCCAAATTAAAATGATTTCAAATAAGCCCATGGAAATATAAATATAATTTAGAAATGAGAATAGTGAGCTTCTAATATCAAACTAGTTTAATGAGGTGGTCAACATGCTTACAATCACTTACATTTCATCGAACTTAGTTTCTCATTGGAATATGTATTTTCCAACATTAATTTCAGAGCATAAGATGCCTAATACAATGTGAAAGGAATTATCTTTGAGTTTTCATATCCTCTAGGTTTATGTGACTATCTCAAACACATAAACCTTCAATGGGTGTCTCATAAACTTGGATGTATTTTTTTTTGTCTCAGGAAATAAATGATGCTTTCATTGAAGATGAGTTTTGTGACAACTAGGGTTGGGCATATTTAATTCGGTCATGCTTATTGCTTCAATAAAATTAAATATAATTGTTGTTTGTCTTTTTTTTCCATGTTAAATTAATTTTGGCTATGTGATAAATTCACGCCAAGGTTTCTTTTACAAATGGGTTTTTTTGTGGTAGTATTTCTTTAAATATAGTCTATTTCATGGCTTGATTACTTTCGAATAATTTATTATGTATAAAAATAAGTATATACATACCGTATTAGTGGAGTTATTCAAATTTTAAGTCTTGTAGAACTTTGATGCAACCATAAGAGATGTTTCTCTTTTGACAAATTGCTGGAAGATTATAGACTTCATACAACCTTAGCTAGAATTAAGCTTAGATGGTGTGGTTCTTTTAAGAGATAAATGCCAATGGATGGGAATTTCTACATCAATTTACGTTGGAGATGAGGTGCATCACTTTTGCGTTTTTCTTATCAATTGATTTATGAATTGTGGACCATAGGAGTAACCAGTAGTTTCAACGAAATCCAAAGTAGCAAGCTTGTAATGGTCTTCGATACCTGCTGTAAACTTAAACTTTATATCTTGTGTAAGATTGAGCACTTTATATAACTAATATTGCATTGAAAATTTTATATAGAAATGAATTTATTTATGAATTGTCGACCATAGGAGTAACCAAGAGTTTCAAAGAAATTGAAAGTAGCAAGCTTGTAATGGTTTCTGATACCTGTTGTAAACTTAAACTTGATATCTTGTGTAATATTGAGTATTTGATATAACTAATATTGCATTGAAAATACTATATAAGACTTGTCAGGAGACCATAACTTATGGCATATATTATGTAATAATTTATTACATTTACCAGTCATATTTTGTACTACGACAGTGTCACTGTGTGCAATCTCAGTTCCATAGGATGATATATGCTATTATATTTTTTATTTAGGCTTTGTACTATAACTCTGTCACCAGTGTTGAAATTTTGGTCAATAACATGGCTCCTGTTACTCAACTATGACGATGTTAACAATGTTATTAGATTTTTTATTTATGCTTTGTACTATAACTTTGTCACCATTATTGAAATTTGTTCATTAGAATGATTTCTCTTACTAAAATTTCACACCGTGGCTTGTCCTAAATTCAAGTCATACTTTCCAGCATTTTGTTGAACATGCTGATTTGTTACTTGGACCATCTCAACATGAGAGATTTCCATGGAATGCTTGATATTTTCCGATTCCTTGAAATTTTCACAATTTTCCCATGCCATATTTTTCTCTTCTCTGGAAATTATTTCATCTCCATTCTCCTGGAGAAGAGTCTCTTGAAAATTGAAAATTGGCAATCCAACTTGAGTAATGATGTTCAAGTAATCTCTTCATAAAATCAGAATATTTCTGTGAAGCTTAACATTAGAACTAACCAGAGCTTCAACCTTATTCTCTAGTTCAGTGAGTCACTCTTTCATTTCATCACAATGATCGGAAACATTGTCATTATCTTCAATATTTAATAGAATTAAAACTTTCTCTTAGTCAGGAACCTATGAATTTTTTTCTTACCAACAACTCTTGGTGCAAGACCCTCCTTTTCTACATGTTTCTTATATATTTTTTCCTCCATTTTTCCTTGCAAAACCAAGTGATAGGCATAAACATGCTTTGTCTGTCTAAAGATCCACACATGAAAAGAATCCTGAAAGATCATGTGTTGTATTATAGGAACCATCAACAATTATCACATGATTGAGTGTTGGAATATTTTTACCTAGTGACCAGGTGCTAGTTGATATTAAAACACATTGGAGCTTCTAGTATTTATGTTTATTATTTTTTATATAGATAAAAAATTGAGGATAGAATTTTGAAATTTTCTAGTGTTTAAAAAAAAATCCACAAACATTATTATTTGTAATATTTATGTTTATTAATTTTTATATAAATAATCACTATGAGTATATTTTTATTTAGAAATATATATATTCAATAATAAAAAACTTATCAAATATTTAATGGAGCAATTTTTAGATTTGAGATATTAAATATAGATTATTAATACTCTTAAGTTTAGTTAAATTATTGTGATTTATTTTTTACTTGTTTTTATACAATAGATAAGAATACAAAGATTTAGGAGAAATACATATAATATGAAAAAATATTATAATCTAGAAGATGGATTCTAGTTGGCATTCTAAACATCCACAAATGTTCTCTGACACTAGAAAATCCAAAATCCTCTTCAATAATTGATAACCACAAGAGGTTTAAAATAATATATAAAATTGAAATTCTTAGTAAATGAAAAAAGTTTCTTAGAAAAAGAAGTCTAATGACAAAAGATTTTAAAAATAATGGTTTTTGAGTTTCTCTAATTTATAGTCAATAATAATAACTACAAGAGTAATATAAATTAAAATGTTGGTAAATGTCAATAAACATAAAAAATTTACATCATGATACATCTCACATTACCAAGATTAAAAAATTATAAAAACTCATTGAGGAAATTATAATTTTTTTTAACCATTACACCATTTATATTTTTAACTTGTAAATAGATTCTTGTTAATAACATGATTCAGGTTGATATTACACGTTCAAGGGATATTTTTTTTTTAAATTAGTCAATTTACTTAAAAATAGAGATATGACATAACTACTTTCAAGATAAATCTAAATATTTGATTTGTGATTTATACTAAGAATATTATAGAAAATTCTACAAATATTAAATCCTTACCATCTATTTGATATTTATTAATAATCAAATTAAATTCCATAAACATATTCTAAAATAAAGATTTGTAATTAACAAAAAAAAAAATCCATTTCAAAGATAACGAATTTTATGTATATTATAAATTAAGATAATTAATTATGAAGAAATTAATTGGAGATGAAATGCACTCTTCTAAACCCCTCTAATTAAAAAAAAAAAAAAACTATAATTAAAAAGTTAAAGTTTGGTAGCAACATTACCAAGGATAATGAATTTTAAGGATATTTTAATTTAAGATGAGTAATTATGAAGAAATTAATTAGAAATGAAATGCACTTTTATAAAAGATATTTTTGAGTTAAAATAACCAAGGAAAAAGAAGTCGAAAAATCCTCAAGTCAAGTCAAAGAACTGAGAGAAAGCTAAAAAATCTTGAAAAACAATTTTATTGAACATTGAAAATATACATTTATATAATAAAATTCATACTAAATTTTTTACTACCTATTTATCTTACAAAGTTATTACTATATATCTATCTCATAGTTTCATTTGTGAGCTTTTCATTTACTTAAATACACAACTCTAGATTTTAATTTAAATCATGAAAATACTCTTATGAAGTACTATGTAGTTGATCCCATTTCATTACTACATATTTATCTCCTTTCTTTTGTGAGATTTTCATATCCTTAAGTACACAACCCTATATTTTATCTAAATCATGAAAATACACTCTACAATTGATCCCATTTCATTAATAACAATATAAAAAATAGAAACTAGTATATTAACTGGCTCATTCTTTTAATAACAAGGAAATACTTTAAAATGAAATAAATATGATAATTTTGGCAGCTTATTATTTATTAAAAGACACAAAATAAATATTGTAACTGCCTATTTATCTCAAGACTTCTTAAGCTTTTCATTTCCTGATATAAACAACCTTGATTTCAATGCAAAACATGGAAATATTGTAGAGACCATTGGATGGTATTTTGATTATGAGTATATTTTATATTTTATATCATCTAACAATTGTGTTTTTCATTATTGCTGGCTATCAATTTCTAAGACCCGGGAATGTTTAAAATATATACATACCCATTTATGAGCATTTGTATCTAACATAAATCACCATCTGGTGCAACAACCCTTTTCTATGCTAGCATGTGACAAAATTCAACCAAACCAAAATTTATATTTTTTTTTCTAAGTTAGACTACGTCTATTATATTATACAGATAAAAATATCACATATCTCTTCCTCCAGACTTGGAAAGCCAATTCCAAAGGGAAGTATGAAGAGTTTGAAACCAGAAAATGGACTACCCCAGTTGGGGAAACCAGTCCACCAGTAGCACAAAATAGAGGCTTCTCAGAATGGGAAACCATCATACACAGTAGTGAAATTTAAACTGAAGTTTTAGAGCGAAGTCTTCCAACGCATGTTTATACTAGAGAATGCTACAAAAAAACTAGAAGGAGAGAAGTGCACCCTGCAATTCAAACTAGTGTGGACCATCATTCTTCTTTCTAGAGTTGGGTTTTTCCTCCTCAACCCTGCAAGCATAGAATGACTCTTCATATTCCTTTCTTAACGCGTGGCTAGTGACTTGAGGATGTGGTGACTCTGGTGTGTCTGGCTGATTGGAGGTGGTCATGATCTGATCGTTGTGCTCATTATTATCTCCTGCATCACTGTTTGAGCTTCTACCATCGTCGGAACCCAAATTGCTATTGGTGGAGTGGATGCTACTGGAGGCACTCTGCATAGGTAGAGCCTTCATCTTGCGAGGGATAAAGGCCGGCTCAGGTAGGATGGTCGACTTACGTAGTCTCTCTTTGGGTTGAATGCTTGAGGAGGCTGGAGGGGAGACAAGTAGTTGCAAGGATAATTGGGCTGAAAGATTAATAGGTTCGAGTCTGCTTGGCTGCTCTCAGTCCACCAAAATATTCAGTTCCCTTCCCATGGCATGCGATAGAGGTGGTCTGAGGGGAGGCCACGACCTCCAGCCCTTCTACACTGCGTACAGTGATGCCTTGGCATGACACCCAAAGCAGCATAATATCAGGACAGGGAGGGAGCACTCAACAGCACAGGAGAGGAGATGCCACCACCTGAGAATGTCATGGGAAGGCTGAGGCAGGGCTGAGAAGGGCCAAGAACTAGGTGTTGAAAGGAGGAATGGAAGGCATGCACAGATAATAGAAGGGAGAGCTCAATGGAGGTTGAATGAGCACGAGTAATAGGCTTAATAGCCATGGTGACAGAATCGAGAGCTCTAAATGCTCTGCAACAAGAGGACTTTGTAATGAAGGTGGTGAAGTGTGAATTTAAGACAGGCTTGCTTGGGCATTTAATGTTGAGTGGGCGACCATCTATGGGCACATGGGCTGGGAAGTTGTCCTATCACATGGCACCCAGGTGGCCCCTTTGATCACGAGAAAGCACCTGCATCTGGGTAACCAAAATTTATGTATTATTTTTTCATTAACAAAACAATTAATTTAACCTCACCTTCAACAGAAAATGAACAGAACATGAATAATAACTATATGCCTTTAACATAACATGAAAGAAAGAGGATCGACATATTTAGAAGAGATGACTTTAAAGTCATAGCAAGGCGCAATCTCTTGTTCCGTTGTTATTGCTCCATTGCTACAACTTTAATCAATTATCACAACAGCACCAGCTTCTAAATAGTTAAAATAAGAAAAAAAAGAACCACATATAACCACTTAATTAGTTTCAAGTACCACATCATAGTCATTTATATTTAAATCAACTATAACTATACTCCTTTAACATAGCACGGAAAAAAGGTGATCCAGTTATTTAGCAGAGCTGAATTTTACCTGATGACATTGAGGGGTCTTTTGCTCCATTACTAGATCTCTAATCATTATCAACACAGTACCATATTCGAAATAGTTAAAATAGGGGAAAAAACACATTTCTTGTTATTAAAAGATTGAGCCAGCTAATATACTAGTTTTTATTTTTTTATATTTTTTAGGGTTATGTATTTTATTTTCCTTAAATACATAAGCCTACATTTTAATCTAAGTCATGAATATACTCTATAAATGAATGGTAAATCTGATTTCTCCGGGTCTGCCTCAGAATTGTGCATCCGTTGTATTCTTCAAGCCAAGAGAAATATGCTACAATGAATCATCAGTTGCACTACTGATGTTGCAGATATGGACCATCCCTTAAATAGGCTAACTGGTACAACTCTTTTCTTTCAACACATAAGAAAATACATGGATGATTCACACATTAAAACAAACTAAGGAACTGAAGCTTTATGGACCTTTGACAGCTTGGTGGTTGAAAGAGTTTTAGAATGTCGAAGTTGATCTCATCAATCATCAACGTAATTCGATGCTATCTTTATGCAAGTAGGATGGATTTTCTCCTTCAATAAACTTGCAATGACAAACTCTCCACCAATTATGTCTTCTATCTTCTTAAGAGTGCCTACTTCCTCTTGAAGTAGGGAACAATCTCCTCTCTTAGATATCTCACTCTCAACACTCCTCTCTTCAAAAATTCCTCCTTTTACAAAGAAACATACTTTCCTTTATACAATAGGAGTTCATAAATTCATGGAAAAAATAATGCTGCCTCAATATTCAATAAACCAAATTAAGCTTTTAGTTAATCTTAAAAGGTCTTTTAATTCATCTTAATTCATGAATCTTCTTAATTAGGTTCTAAATCTTCATGCTCAATTCTCTTCGAAATCCACTTTTAGACTTCATGATAAAATACAGGATATGGAGGGAGCACTCAGCAGCACAAGAGAGGAGATGCCACCACCTGAGAATGTCGTGGGAAGGCTGAGACAGGGATGATCGGGGCCAATAACCAGGGGTCTAAAGGAGGAATGAGAGGCATGCACAGATAACAGAAGGGAGAGCTGAATGGAGGCCGTATGAGCACAGGTAGCAGTCTTAATAGCCATGGTGACAGAATTGAGAGCTCTTAATGCTTTGTAGCAGGAGGACCTCGTAATGAAGGTGTCGAAGTGTGAATTTAAGATGGGCTTTCTCGGGTATTTAACGTTGAGTGGGCAACCATGTGCGGGCACGTGGGCCGTACAGTTTTTCCTGCCACATGGCACCGAGGTGGCCACTTCGATCACGGCAAAGCACCCGCATCCAGGTAACCAAAATTTACGTATTATTGTTTCATTAACAAAACAAATAATTTATCCTCACCTTCAACAGAAAATGAACAAAGAATGAATAATAACTATACTCCTTTAACATAACATGAAAGAAAGAGGATCGACATATTTATAAGCTCATAGCAAGGGCAAATCTCTTGTTCCATTGCTATTGCTCCATTGCTACAACTTTAATCAATTATCACAACAATACCATCTTCCAAATAGTTAAAATAAGAAATAAAAAAACCACATATAGCCATTGAATTATTTTCAAGTACCATATCATAGTCATTTGTATTTAAATAAACTATAACTATACTCCTTTAACATAGCATGGAAGAAAGATGATCTAGAAATAATCATTAATAAGTAATGCAATTTATCATTTTAAACATATATTTAATAATAAGAAACACATCTAATATTTAATGGGTAAGATTTAAATTTGAAATGATTAAAAGATATTATAAATACCCTTAAGTTAAATTATTTGTATATTATATATAAAATATTGTGACATATTTTATAATTTTTAATATAATATTTAAGAATATTATAATGTAGGAGTAAAACATATAATATGTAAAAATACTATAATACAAGAGAAAAATATAATGACACAAATAAAATTAGAATTTTTAGTAAAAGAAAAACACTTCTAAAAAAGAAGTTTAATGATAAGAGATTCAAAAGATAATGGTTTTCAAAAATTTATAATTTCTAATTAATAATAATAATTAACATATTCATATAAATTAAATGGTTGGTAAATGTTAATAGACATCAAAACACCTACATGATACATCTCACATTCCTAAAATTAAAAAAATAAATAAAAATTAGATAATAAAATTATTGTTTATTTCTAAAAATAATTTTTATTTAACTAATTCTTCCCCAAAAATCACAATATCATTAGGAGGGCCAACACATTTGGAACTACCCAGTGTAGTTCATCTCCTAATGATATTGTTATTTTTCCGAAAGAATTAGTTAAACAATTATGGATCACCCAAGTTTACAATCTGAAATTATTATTATTATTAATTATAAAAATAATAATGTATGAGTTAAACATATACACATTTAAAAACAACATGTAACAATATTCTTAATCATAGAGATTAGCCTCCATTTTATCATTTAGATTTTTTACTTGTAAATAGGCTCTTACTAATACCACATGCCCATAAAACCATAATTCATGTTCATATGACAATTTTTTTTTAATTCATCAATTTATTTAAAATCACAAAGATGACATAACCACTTTTGAGATAAATCTAAAGTTTTGATAAGTGACTCTACTACTAAAAATATTATAGAAAATTCCATGAAGATTAGATCCCTACCATCCTCCTAATCATTAGTGATAATTAAATAAAAATCTAAAATAACAATTATTTCAAGGAATAATGTATTTTAAGTATCTTTTAAGTTAAAAAGAATAATTGTGAGGAAATTAATTAAAAACAAAATGTACTTTTATAAAAAAGTTTTTTGAATTAAAATAACCAAATAGAAGGAAGAAGGTATGAAAATCATGGACACGGAAGACTTATAAATTATAATCTTTAAATAGAGGAATGGCCACGGAAGACTTATAAATTATAATCTTTAAATAGAGGAAGTGAGAGAAAGTTGACAAATCTTGAAAAGACATTTTGTGGAGCCTTAAGAATGTAAAGTTATATATTGAAGCTCATAATAATTTCTCTTTAGTTAATTTTGTTTGTGATATTTTCTTTTCCTTAAATACATAACCCTACATTTTAATCTAAGTCATGTAAATACTCTATAAAAAAAACCCGATTTCATTAATCGTAAATGCAACAACAAACTAGCTTACTGGCTGACCTACTTTTTTTTTTTTAAATAATTACATCACACATGCCAAACCTAGTACTATCATGAATTTACCACTGCCTCATGATCTCACAGCTTCATTTCTCCCATACACAATCTTAGATTTTAATCTAAATTAACGAAATACTTTAAAATGCCGTTTCAAATTGACTCGCTCATTGTTTTATTAAAGGATGCGAAATAAATATAGCTTTCTTAAAGGACGCGAAAATGTTGAAGTTCTGGTTAGGTTCATTTACTGCTTAAATTTCCATGGAAAGCATGGAAATACTGTAACGTTCCTGCTTAAATATTTTTTGTTTTTAGATCATCTCACTATTATTTTTCTTTTATAGCTAGCTATCAATTTGTAAAACTCACAAATAATTAAAATGTAAAATACCCGTTTATGATAGTTTGTATCTAAAATAAATCATCATCCTCAACAACAACCCTCAACATTCGTGATCTAAGTCAATCAAACAAGAATTCGCTTGTTAATGTTTCATTAAAATAACAATTAATTTAACGTAACTGAAAATGAACAGATAATTTAACCTAAACTTGAAGAGAGTATGAAAAAGAAATGATAACTATAACCTTTTAACATAACATGAAAGAAAGAGTAACGACATCTTTAGCGGAATCTTTTGATCCATTACTAAATCTTTAATCACAGGAGTACAAACGAGGTATGATAAGATCGGGAGTTTAGCAGAGCTAGATTTTTAGGATCAGCGCATGCACTTAAAAATAGTTAAAACATGTAGCAAATTGATCACCATTTCGCATTTCTCACTGTGATTTGTATTTAAAATCGATCACATTCCACTTCAAAAACCCTTTGCTACAAACCCTTTGCTACAAATGATCAACATCCACAATTATTATTTCCTGGACATAATAATTAATTGAAAGTAATTTTGAACATAAATAGTAATGATAAATAGAATATTTGAGCATGTAATAGTGGAAATTAATTTACTGTGCCGAATTGTTCAGTATATTGCCATCTCAATATATCCTGAATCAATAGTTACAACAGTACACTTTATATTATTGTGAAAGCAGAAAAGAACTCACAAATATCAAACAGAAGCCCTTCCCATCAAAGATAACTATTAAAACGAGAAACAGAAATATAAGGAAACAAATGTTTTGGCACCACTGTTACCCTAATCCATCTCCATCTTGGCAACGAAATTTGATAGAACGAATGTTTTGGCACCAGTGTTACATCCATCTACATCTTGGCAATGAAATTAAGGTGGCTCTGTTTAAATAGACATACATCCAACGGATAATTTAAAAATATTTTGAACCGTTAGCGCAAACCATGAGTTCGACCGTCTTCGTAAATATTTTGTACGAATTCATCCAAAGCAATTACCACCGTTAGTTTCTGTTTTTTTATCGCGTTAAAAGTTTTGAGCTGGTGCTTTTTTAATAAGGTTAAAATAAAATTCATCCTCATTTTGTGCATTTTTATGAGGTTAAAGAAAATTTATCCTAATTTTGTGTTTTTTTTAAGGAGGTTAAAAGAAAATTTATCCTAATTTTGTGTTTTTTTAAGGAGGTTAAAAGAAAATTTATTGTCAGTTTTTTTGTGTTTTTTTGAGGTTAAAAGAAAATTTAACATAATTTTCTGTTTTTTAATGAATTTTTTTTATTTTTTTATCGTAACATTCTGCATTTTTTTAATGAGTTTAAATTTTTTTTATCCCATTTTCATTTGCATCTGATTCGAATTTCGCTGAGATTCTCTGCGTTCTAGTTCACTACCAAGATAATCCCCGCCATTTAATTATTCCAATTTAACTAGTTCATCGTTGAATTGGATACTTGACTTTTCAACTTTTTGGGGGGTTGATTCGTAAGTGCTAGATAATTGATATTTAAATAATATATCTTATTTAAATAAAAATAAAAAATGGTTATATTTAATATTATTAAATATTAAAATTATTATTTCATCTCATCGCTCAAATTAAACTAATCTCTATATATTATTATTAATATTACTAATCTTTTTATATATTATTATTAATATTATTGTCATTATTAGATATTTAAACGATGAAATTGTATAGTTATTAAATGAATATATTGTTTGTATTTAAACTAGAATTTGCATTCTATATTGCAATGGGAATGCCTTAAGGTAGGATCTTAGGAAATAGTAGCATACAAGACTGAAGTCAAAATTTTATACAATTTTTTTTATTTATAAGTGTTTGTGTGAGAAATTTTTTGTTCATTTCAATATACATGGATTATTTTAAATTTGAATGGATAATTTCAATATAGATTTTTTGAAAACTTCTAAT
Source organism: Pinus albicaulis (assembly GCA_034641835.2). NCBI lineage: Eukaryota > Viridiplantae > Streptophyta > Pinopsida > Pinales > Pinaceae > Pinus > Pinus albicaulis. The sequence continues at coordinate 785,469 of JAXQQM020070762.1, read as the reverse complement.
GATTGAATAATGAAATTTCTATTAATTTTTTGCAAGAAGAAAATCAAAAGCTTGCCCCAGCTTTACAAGTCAACCCAAATTACACTAATATGTATAATAATAACAACAACATCTAAATCATTCATAATATAATCAGATGGATAAAGTGATATTTGATGTAAAAATAGACTTCAAAAAAGTATTAAATACAACTTAAGATGATTTGATTTCCGTGGTAAATGGAAATACTCAACACAACCATAGGTTTGAATCTTTGATAGTTTCATTTCATCCAACTTAGTTTCTCATTGGAACATGTATTTTCCAATATTAATTTTTGAGCATAAGATGCGTAATACAACCTGAAAGGAATTATATTTGAGTTTTCATATCCTCTAGCTTTTTGTGACTATCTCAAACACATGAACCTTCAACGGGTGTCTAGAAAGTTGGATGTCTTTTTTTTTTCTCTCAAAAAAAGAATGATGCTTTCATTGAAGATGACGTTTGTGAAAACTAGGGTTGGGCATATCTAATTCGATCATGCTTATTGCTTCAATAAAATTAAATATAGTTGTTGTTTCTCATTTTTTTTCCGTGTTAGATTAATTTTGGCTATGTGATAAATTCACATCAAGGTTTTTTTTCCAATGGGGTTTTTCATGGTAGTATTTCTTGTAATATAGTCTATTTCATGGCTTGATTACTTTGATGACCTTATAATTATGCTTACATTGCCTCGAATAGTTTATTATGTATTGAAATACGTATATACTTACCATATTAGTGCAGTTATTCAAATTTGAAGTCTTGCAGAACTTTGATGCAACCATAAGAGATGTTTCTCTTTTGACAAATCGCTGGAAGATTATAGACTTCACACAACCTTAATGAGGTGTATCACTGCTGCATTTACATTGGATATGAGGTGTATCACTGCTGAATTTTTCTTATGAATTGATTTATGAATTTTGGACCATAGGAGTAACCAAGAGTTTCAACGGAATCCAAAGTAGAAAGCTTGTAATGGTCTATGATACATGTTGTAAACTTAAACTTGATATCTTCTGTAAGATTGAGCACTTTATATAACTAATATTGCATTGAAAATATTATATAGAAATGAATTTATTTATGAATTGTGGACCATACGAGTAACCAATTTTGGCAAGAAAAATTAATCCTAATCAATTCAAAACAATTTTTATCTTTATGTTTTAAAACAAGCATAAAAACATGTAAATTCAAATCAGGGCTATCTTTTAATGAGAGACACTATCTTTCAATCGATGAAATAAATATTTACAATAGGCATAAATGAATATATTATGAAATTCATAGAAGTGAAAAGCCCTTTTTGATAGATCAAAAAACCAACAAAACTAAAAACCCAAAACTGTAAAGATAAGTGATTTTCCTCAAAAATACAACCAAAAAAACTGATCTAAATCTATGGTTGAATTTTCGAGAATGTAAACTATGCAACTGTAATATATACAAAATTCACTTGAAAAATATGCAAATGTAATATATGCAAGAGAATTCTCATACAGAAGATGATTCCAAATCAGCGAAAGAACAACAAGAATATTTTCCTTCACCAATGTAATATAAAGAGAAAATGAAGAGTAAGTAAAGAAAATTTGGTGAGAATTCCAAAGGTCAAAAGTAAAAACACTAAAAGGTGATTAACACCCAGACAAAATTAAAACAAATGAAAAAAGATGCAAAAAATGTCAAGAAACTGAGCCAAACCTTGAAGTAATGACCAAAGGAAATCAAATTAAAAACACCCAATTAACTTAACATAGACTTAATAGGATTGTAAACAAGCTAACAGGATCATAAAAACCAAAAATTGGACCTAAATCAGAGAAAAATTAACATTTTCAAAAAATTTATAGGGTTGTGCAGGTAGATAAGAGAGTTCAGTGCATATGCACACTGTTTCTAAAGAAAAATTGTGCACATCTACAATTTGTTTTTGAACAAAAACCACGTAGATTGAGAAAATTAAGAAAAAATAAAAAAAGAAAATGTTTCAATGTAGAAATTTCAATTCGTAAAAGGGTCTAAAGTCATAAAAGGTTACAAACGGAGACAAAGGAGAACTCGCTCCCTGATGGAGTCACCAATTTATTTTTTGGATAAATCCCTCTTGCAAATAAGAGTGATCTCCCTAGTTTCCAACAGATAACTAGAAACAAACAACCATTTGAGTATCTCTTTCCTTAAACTATTAGCATTCAGATTATTAAAACTTAGAAACGAGGAGGTAATGATTGTTGGGTACCATATTTTTATACTTTCCTTTCTCATTTTACCCTATCTTTCTATCTCTTTGTACCATTTTTATTCTTAAACACATGAGGTAAAACCCTTTTTCCTATCTTTCATGGGATATTTGATTAATGAAGTATTTGTCATGGAGGTTTTACCTTTTTACATATTAACTCCAATATTTCTTCAAATTTGGCTAAAAAAAAAGCGTTGCGGTCACGAGTCAAGGATCAACCCATCATCATCATCATTTTCCATATTTGTTGTTACAGTGTAACAAAATTGTTTGTATTAGTGCCATTTCAGGCCTTTTTACAATTTCTTGCTGGGCAACTAGGTTGCTGTTGTAACAAGATGTATTTTTGTAATTATGGAGTTACTGAGAAGAATCAGGGGTTTCAGGACAATTGTATAAAGATGCCTGCGGGATGTGAATTACAGATCTTGTAATGAGTCTCTTCTATTATTAATTAAATGAACAACAGTTTGTTGTTTCAACTTTAATTCGTGAGTTTACCGCAACCCTGATTAGAGAGTTGGGCCCACTCTTCTGATCAGGTGCTGCGTTTCCCTATTTCCCTTGTAGTGTGTGTTTTAGTGTGATTTCTTTGCTACAGTTACAATTTATGTTTAATTGTTGTGGATTCTCTTTCTATTTCTGTAGTTTATTTTATTGTTGTTACATTGATCTGTGTGTTATGGATTAAAACCTGTGATCTACAACAGATCATGCGCTTGTATCTGCATATACTTTGTCGTTAGTCTAGAAATAACTAATGCCCCCGGGTTAATAATTTAAGTGCAGAAAAGGGTTGAATTCTATTCATATCTGGACATCGACATTTTGGCACCATTGCTGGGGAAGGCTAACGCATGCAAGAATAGGATCTGCAACAGATCTCAGGGTCAATCTCTCGTCTAGAGGAGGGAATTTGTTGCCCAACTTGAAGTCCTGAGCGTAAGTGCTTTGTGTTTTCTTTCCTATTTTTTATTTGTTTTTCTGTAAAATTGATCTCTCGTATTGGGGAGGGCATTTATTACCCTCCTCCAAGTCCTAAGCATATATGCCGTTTTTCTTTCTACTTTGTTCTATTTTTCTTTCTCTCATTAAAAATTAATCCCTCATCTTAGGGAAGGTATTTTGTAACCTTGCCCTAAGTCCTGGGTTTAGTTACCAGTTTTCTGCTTTTATTTATTGTTGTTTTCTTTTAGGGGCCAACTTCTCATCCTGGGGAGGGTATGTGACTACTCTACTTCAGGTCCTGAACATTGATTTTTCTTTTTCTTTTTATTTTTCTATTTGAATCTCTTCGCTCGTCCTAGGGAGGAAGTTATCTGTCCTATTCCGAGTCCTGAGCGATTGCTGATTCCTTTTGATGAAACCTCTTTAAAATTTGCATGAAGAAGGATTTGAATAAGAAGGACAGAGGAAGAGCCCAAAGAAAGGAAAGGATCTGCGAAGGAAGACATACATTCAGGAAATTAGTGAAAAATCTAGATCTGAGGCATCGTCCTATGCTGCTATAAGGTTTAGAATCCAGATGAAGTCCAAAGGGTAGTCCAGAGAGAAACCAGTGTCATCCACTTTACCAGAGGGTGTTCTTTCTATGATAGAATATTTAACCAACAATGTATCAGTGGAGGAGGAATCCTTATCAGCAGCAGAAGGGGAAGAAGTGGCAAGTACGGGATCAGAAGAACTGAGTAATTCTAATTGGGAAGAAGAACCTAAAAAAGGGTTTTCATCCCCAAGAGACCAAGGCAACACTGTAAAAATTCCTGTTGCTGAACCAAACGATTATGATTTGGTAAATGAATTTTTTAAATATTTTGAGTCACCAAGGGACCAGGGGAGTGCAGTCAACCTTCTATGGTTGAATCACTCCACATACCAGCTATGAAACTAGTCGAAATTCCAAGTGAGAATTTGAGGGTATTTATGGCACCTGTAAGTTCCTCTATTGATTTTCCCATTGGAAACATCACAGGAGGTGCATCAATGAGACCCATCCCTTTAACAACCCTGCCTAGCTTTCATGGGCTCTCTTCTGAAGACCCTGATACATTCCTTTTTGAGTTTGATATCATTTGCCACAGATATGACTATATTGCTGATGCCCAGAAATTGAAGATATTCCCTACTACCCTAAAGGGGACAACCCTAAGATGGTTTATGGGTCTAAGAGGGAGTACGATTACCTCATGGGAAGGGATGAAAGAAGCTTTCTTGGAGAAGTAAAAATATTATTGTAAGTCCTGTGACATTAAGGAAGAAATATTTAAATTTATAGAGAAAGAGGATGAAAATATCGAGGACTGTGTAGAACAATTTAAATACATACTGTCGAGGTTTGGACATAGTGACCTGGATAAGGACATTCTAAATATAATTCTTCTTCGAGCACTTAGGTAAGACTCTCTGCAAGTTCTGAATATAGTAGGAAAAGGGGATATCTCAAAAGAAAACTTTGAAACTATCTATGATTATTGTATCAAGTGTTCATAGGGAGTTGCAAGAAGTGGGCAAGGGGTTCAATCATAAAGGACCTCCAGTGGAGGGGTCACCAAAGTAGAAATTGGAAATATATTGGAATATCTAAGGACAAATATTTTAAGAACACTCTCAGCACATATGGACACTCTATAGGAAAAACATAAGTAGATGGAGTTGGAAAAAAACATTTCCATATTCTTCCCACAGTGAAAAAGGAAGCACCTTTTGAAGGAAGGCCCGATAAACATTGTGGAAGCCTATGAAATATATGAACAGAATCATGTGACCAGTTCATGTCCTTCCTTGCCTGGGCTGAAAGTAGTTTTCCAAGGGGAAAGTGAAGAAAACGTGGTAGACCAGCTATCCTTCATGGGGCAGAAGAAGCCATGGCAACCTTAACCACCGGCTATGTATCCAGGTATGTTTCAGGACCTATCGCAATACTTTAACAATTTTAATATGTGTCCCCAATCTGCACCATTTTCAGCCATGTGGTCTCAATATCAGTATCCCCCTTGGTAGCAATGGGTTCCTCAAGCTACTCTGAATCCTTCTTCGAATCAGACCTGGTGGGGACCCTCTCCTACTAGATAGTTTCCTCAACCTATGCCTCAACAACAACTTCAGTTGCCTTCCAATGTACGCCTAGGGAACCCAGCCATTAGACCCCAGCTTCCTATCCAGCCTAACCTGAATCCAAACAATAACGGGGTCCAGCAAATGAACACTCTGAAACTTCCATCCTACAACATTTCTACTGTGGAGCTCAATCAAATAAACCTACGGTCTGGTCAGGTAGTAAATACACCTACTTCACCCATTATTGCAGAACAATTTAATAGTGAAGAAACAGAACCAGAACAAAGAACAATGAGGGAGAATTCATATCAAAACTTAATAAATCGAACACCTCCCCAAGCTATTCCTAATCAAGGTCATTTAACTTCTCCTCCATACCGTGAAAGATTGACCATGAGTAAGCCAAACCCTCAAGCAGAATTTCACTTCCTAGGGGAACTACAAAATCTCTTTGTTAAAATACCCTTGTTACAAGCTATAAGGGATGTACCTATATACACAAAAAATATGAAATAATACTGCTCAAAGAAACCCAGGAGGAAACCTAAGGATCCACTAACCATTCCTGTAGTGGGTAGAATATCTAATATCATGTTAGGAAAAATCATGCCTGTAAAATACGAAGGCCCTAGGAACCCGATTCTAATAGTACAGAATAATGGGGTGGAAATTCCAAAAGTACTGGTGGAACTGGGAGCATCCATTAACATTATTACTGCTGAAACAATGAACACATTAGGAATTGCAAACATTAAACCAACCCCTACTATCCTGGAACTTGTAGACATATCCATAATTAAAGCAGTAGGGAAATTAGAGGATGTGATAATTTCAGTAGACTCATGGAATTACCCTGTGGATCTCCTTATATTGCACACTCGATCTTCAGTAGGTGGTCACCCACTAATCCTAGGAAGACCTTGGCTTTGTTAGGTCTTTATATTACTAGTATAGTCCATTATTTTTGTTAGTGTAACACCCTTATAGTTATTATTGTACCCCTGTAACCCCCATATCGTTATTATTGTGCCCTTAAATTATTATTTTTAGGTCGGCTAGGATTACGTTGTGACCCCATGGACTCTTATATATAGAAAGGAAGTTTTGTAATTTGTATCATCCAAGAATTTTTCATTCATGTAATGTATTGGAGGTCTCCCCCTCAAAGTGGCTTATTTATAAGGCATTGATATCTCTTTTCTTCTATTTTTGGAGCTTTCTTCACAACATTTGGTATTAGAGCTTTCGATTCTAGGGTTTCACTGCTCCAAACAGGTCATCGTGGAATTTTCGCTATAAAAATTTTTCTACAAAGTTTCAGAGGCTAAAATTTTTTGGGTGTGAATCCAAAATCCTGAGGAACATCGTCGCAAATTTGCAGAGCTTGGTTTACAATATTTTCAGAGATATGATTTGTGGAAGTTAGGTATTTTTGTAGGCTCCCTAATTTAATCTAAACAGGTCATCGTGTAATTTGTGTTATAACATTTTTCTATGAAGGTTTAGAATCTAGAATTTTTAGGGCGCAAAGCTGAAATACTAAGGAAACTCATTGCAAAATTTCAGAGCTTGGTTCAAAATATTTTAGGAGATTTGATCTGTGGAAGTTAGTGCTTTTTCAAGCTCCTAAATTTCATCTCAAAGAAGTGATCGTGGGAAAATCTTCATAACTCTCTCTGAGCATTAGATTGGAGTTCCATAAAAAGTGGTCGCAAGTACATGGAATTTAGTTCCTTTGCTATCAATTTCAGAGCTAAAAGACGAAACAGTGACACGTGGTAGGTCGTACAAGTTCGTTCTACTGAACCAGTCCATAACTAGGTCATTGTCGGAGATTGGACATAAATTTTCCTTGGAGAATCCAAATCAAGTCAGACCTGTAGCATTCGAAATATAATTCATAAGGCTACCTGAGTGCCAAATTTTAGATATTGAAGCACCGCAATCAAAGAGATAATCCAATTTCAATATCGAGATCCTCAAAAGCAAGCAAAATTTGTGTATTTTTTTTCCAAATTGCATAAGTCTTGTTTAAAGAATCAATTTGAATTGATTCCAAGGGCATATTGTAGAATAGATATCAGTATTGGGTTCTAAAAAATGCCTCGTAAAAATAATTCAACACCCATTAAGACTTTATAAGGCTCTACTATGACTCATGAAGATGAATAAATGCAACATGATCTATCAAAATTACAAGAGAAAGTGCACCAAATTTCGCTCTCGCAAAGAGCAACAAAAAATGAAATGGAAGTTTTGAAGAAAGACGTGGAAGCGAAGATGGATGGTTTGAAGAAAGGCATGGAATCTAAGATGGATCACATGGAAGCTAAGATCGATGAAAAATGAAATAAAACATGGAAAACATGAAGAATGTTCTAAAAGCAGACATGGATGGTTTGACAAAGTTGATACAAGAAATGTTTCCTAATGATGAAAAGATAGTAGAGGAAACTCATGATGAGAACAAAATAACTGTTAATTGTGACTTCATAAACTCTAATGTTGGTGGGAAGAACCACCATATTCAAAAAATGGATATGAGGAAGTTTGATGGAAAGCATCCTGTAACATGGATACTACAGATGGAGCAATATTTTGATCTCCATAATGTGCAAAACACACAAAAGGTACACATTGCAACTTTACATTTAGAAAAAAATATATTTGTATGGTATTGATGGCTTTGCTCCCATAAAAAAATTGTTGCTTGGTTAATTTTTACGGAGAAAATGATAGCACATTATGAGGATACAAAGAGCAACACCTTCTTTAGCCAATTGATAAATCTCAAACAAAAGGGTCTAGTGGGGGAGCACATCGAGGACTTCCAAAAATTGAATATAACGGTAACTGATATTCCAGAGGAACACAATATTGATCTCTTCATAGGTACTTTAAAGGATAACATCCAACATGAAGTTCATGTTTTGGAACCTGATTCATTGGAGAAGGCATTCAGGTTGGCAATAAAAAATGAATGTAAAATTATGGCGACAAGGAAGCCTACCACTCACTTCTATAAAGAAGGAAGTGTTGCTACGCCTAGATTTCCACAACCTACAAGGTTGACACCATAACAATTGGAAGAAAAAATAGCAAAATGGCTTTGCTAAAGTTTTGATAGCAAATACACTAAAGGTCATAAGTGTGCTGAGAAGAAATTATTTTACATAGATTGTGAAGAGGAAGAAGAAAATAAACAAGAAGAGGATATACACCGGGAACCAGCCCTAGAAGAGGAAGAAATGAGTCCGGCCATATTTTGTAATGCATTGGTAGGAATTACCACTCCTCAAACTCTTAATATAGAAGGAAATAACAAGAAGAAAAAGGTAATAGTGTTGATTGATTTAGGTAGTACCCATAATTTTATTCATTGTAAGGTAGCCAAGGAATTGAATTGTTTCCTATACCCAGCACCAGAATGTCAAGTGATGGTTGCAAATGGAGGAAATATAAATTTCTCTGAAAATGCCATAATATCAAGCTAACCATGGGGGAATATTTATTGAATAGTCCAATGCTTTCCATTCCTATGGGAGGTGTTGATTTTGTACTAGGAGTACAATGGTTACAATCTTTGGGAATGGTAGCTTTTAATTTTCAAGAACGTTTCTTGAAATTTTTTTTGGAAGGAGAGGAAGTCGAATTATGGGGTATTTTAGGGAAGCTAGGAAATATAATAAGCTCTAATGTCGTGAAAAATCTTCTCAAGAAAGAACAATGAGGCGTAATTGCACAATTATGCTCACTAGAAGTTTCGACATCAAAATCATCTGTTTCTGCAGATCTCCAACAAGTCTTGGACAATCATTCCAAGGTGTTTGAAACTCCCAAAGGACTCCCACCTATTCGTGATCATGATCATGCTATTCATTTGATTCCGGAAGTGTTCCTCCAAACATCAGGCCTTATAGATATCCTTACTTCTAAAAGAGCGAAATTGAACGTATGATTGCAGAAATGTTAGAAGCGGGTATAATTCAACCTAGTCAAAGTTCTTTCTCTGCTCCTGTAGTATTGGTACACAAGAAGGATGGATCATGGCGCATGTCTCCGAATTATAGGGAGCTCAATAATCTCACCATTAAATAAAAATTTCCCATTCCTTTGATTGATGAATTATTAAATATTAAAATTATTATTTCATCTCATCGCCCAAATTAAACTAATCTCTATATATTATTATTAATATTAGTGTTATTATTAAATTTTTAAACAATGAAATTGTATAGTTGTTAAATGAATATATTGTTTGTTTATAAACTAGAAATTGCATCATATGTTGCAATGGGAATGCCTTAAGGTAGGATCCTAAGAAATAGTAGCATACAAGACTGAACTCAAAATTTTATGCATTTTTATTTATTTATGAGTGTTTGTGTCAGAATTTTTTTGTTTATTTCAATATACATGGATTATTTTAAATTTGAATGGATAATCTCAATATAGATTTTGTGAAAACTTATAATGATTGAATAATGAAATTTCTTTTAATTTTTTGCAAGAAGAAAATCAAAAGTTTGCCCCATCTTTACAAGTCAACTTAAATTACATTAATATGTATAATAATAAAAACAACATCTAAATCATCCATAATATAATTAGATGGATAAAGTGATATTTGATGTAGAAATAGACTTCAACAAAGTATTAAATACAACTTAAAATGATTTGATTTCCCTGGTAAATGGAGATACTTAACATAACCCTAGGTTTGAATCTTTGACAGTTAATAATGTTGGTTGTCCAAATTAAAATGATTTCAAATAAGCCCATGGAAATATAAATATAATTTAGAAATGTGAATAGTGAGCTTCTAATATCAAACTAGTTTAATGAGGTGGTCAACATGCTTACCGTGACTTTCATTTCATCCAACTTAATTTCTCATTGGAATATGTATTTTCCAACATTAACTTCTAAGCATAAGATGGGTAATACAACAAGAAAGGAATTATATTTAAGTTTTCATATCCTCTAGTTTTCCATGACTATCTCAAACACATGAACCTTCAATGGTTGTCTCAGAAACTTGGATGTCTTTTTTTTTTCTCTTTTAAAATGAATGATGCTTTCTTTGAAGATGACGTTTGTGACAACTAGGGTTGGGCATATTTAATTCGGACATGCTTATAGCTTCAATATAATTAAATATAATTGTTGTTTCTCATTTTTTCCGTGTTAGACTAATTTTGGCTATGTGATAAATTCACGTCAAGCTTTCTTTTACCAATGGGTTTTTTCATGGTGGTAATTCTTGTAATATAGTATATTTCGTGGCCTGATTACTTTGATGACCTTATAACTACCCTTACATTGGCTCAAATAATTTATGATGTATTGAAATAATCATATACATACCATATTATTGCATTTATTCAAAATTGAAGTCTTGCAGAACTTTGATGCAACCTTAAGAGATGTTTTTGTTTTGACAAATTGCTGGAAGATTGTAGACTTCACACAACCTTAGCTAGAATCAAGCCTATATGGTGTGGTTATTTTAAGAGATAAAATCAAATGGATGGGAATTTCTACATCAATTTTACATTGGAGATGAGGTGTATCGTTGCTGCATTTTTCTTATGAATCAATTTATGAATTGTGGACCATAGCAGTAACCAAGAGTTTCAACCAAATCCAAAGTACCAAGCTTGCAATGGTATCTGATACCTGCTATAAACTTAAACTTGATATCTTGTCTAAGATTGAGCACTTTATATAACTAATATTGCATTGAAAATATTATATAGAAATGAATTTATTCATGAACTGTGGACCATAGGAGTAACCAAGAGTTTCAAAGGAATCGAAAGTAGCAAGCTTGTAATGGTCTCTCATACCTGTTGTATACTTAAAATTTATATCTCGTGTAAGATTCAGCATTTGATATAATTAATTTTGCATTGAAAATATTATATAACACTTGTCAAAAAAACCATAACTTTTGACATATATTATGTAGTAATTTATGCTACAAGAATAAAAGCTGGAAATTCCAGGTTTTCAATATTTTCTTTGTGTTAATTGTGTTGTCTTGTGTATTCCATGAAGCTCATTATTATTGAATTAATGTAATAAGTGTGTCTCCTGAACCGTGGAAATCTAGTTATTCCAATTAACTCACTTGAGAGCAAGGATAGTCACCACATGTAAATTTATTTGGGAGATTCACTACACTTCAAAGTAGGGGATTTTCATAACTCTAGTTATTACATTTACCAGTCATATTTTTTACTAGGACAATGTCGCTCTGTGTAATCTTAGCTCCATAGGATGATATATGTTATTTTATTTTTTATTTAGGCTTTGTACTATAACTCTGTCACGAGTGTTGAAATTTTGTCATTAACACGACTCCAGTTACTCAATAGTGATGCAATGAAAAATGTTATTAGATTTTTTATTTATGCTTTGTACTATAACTTTGTCACCATTATTGAAATTTTGGTCAGTAGAATGATTTCTCTTACTCAAATTTCACACTGTGGCTTGTCCTAAATTCGAGTCATAATTTCTAGCATTTTGTTCAACATGCTGATTTGTTAATTGGACCATCTCAACACGAGAGATTTCCATGGAATGCTTGATATTTTTCGATTCTGTGAAATTTTCATAATTTTTCCATGCCATATTTTTCTCTTCTTTGGAAAGTATTTCATCTTCATTCTCCGGGAGAAGAGTCTCCTCAAAAATTGGCAATCCAACATGAATAATGGTGTTCAAGTAATATCTTCATAAAAGGAGAATATGTTGGTGAAGCATAACATTAGAACTAACAAGAGCTTCAACCCTATTCTCTAGTTGGGTGAGTAACTCTTTCAATTCATCACAATTATTGGAAACATTGTCATTATCTTCAAGGTTTGATAGAATTAAAACTTCCTCTTAGTCAGGAACCTATGAACTTGTTCCTTACCACCAACTCTTGGTGCAAGACCCTCCTTTGCTACATGTTTCTTATAGATTTTTTCCTCCATTGTTCCTTTCCAAACCAAGTGATATGCCTAAAATTTTTTTGTGTGTCCAAAGATCGACACATGAAAAGAATCCCCAAAGATCATGTGTTGGATTACTGGAACCATCAAAAATTATGACATCATTGAGTGTTGGAATAATTTTACCCAATTACCAAGTGCTAGTTGATATTAAAACACACTGGAGATTTTAGTATTTATGTTTATTATTTTTTATATAAATAGAAAATGAAGGATCCAATTTTAAAAGTTTCTAGTGTTTATAAAAGAAATCCACAATGTAACACCCCCAATTTGTGTGTTGAAATTTTAAAGTTAGACATTTGAACTTCAATCCTAAAGGGGTGGACCCCAAGGGATGAGTATGGTGTGAATGTATTTCCATATTTTATTTGAGGAAATAAATAAAATGATTGTGCATTTTGACCAAAAAGATAATTTGAGATCACTTTCCAAATCCATGAGGATGGATAAGGCAACAAATCCCCAAAAATCTTTCAAAAATCCTTGAAAGAAATTTATTTAGATTTGAGGAGGAATCTAAATTTCCCCAATGAAGAGGAGTAGTTGGGAAGAAGTGAGAAAAAGCTGGGAAAGCTGAGGAAAAGCTTAAAGCAGCTTTAAAGAATCCCAAGATGGGAAGCCTAGGCTAAACAGGAAAGAAAGCATCCTGCTATTCTGGACGCAGAATTAGAAACATGCTTTGGGGAATTATGAGCTTAAATAAGCTGATCCTAGGCAGATCAGAGGTTGATCTGTGCTAGGAGGTGATCTCTGCTCGGGGGTGAATCCTGGGAGATAAAGAGGATTCTAAGGTTGGGAGGTTGGTCATTTGCAGATTGTGGTATGTTCTGAAACTTTTGTTATTCTACTTTCTGATGGTATGAATTGGCTACATATAAAATTTCCTGGAAATGTTATGATTGAAATTTAGTACTACATTTAACAGAATCTGTCTTTAGGCATTCACCTTCCCAGTTCTGTTTAGTTGTAGACCATAAATCTGTGGCAAGGAATCCAACAGAATCTTTAAACCGGGGTTGGTTTAAATCTGAGGATACTTATTCTCCACAAAAAAAAAAAAAATGTTGACGGGAGGTGTTACAAATGGTATCGGAGCCCTAGTTACAACAAATTGGGCTGTCTTTTTGTGCTCACTACTTATTAAATATTTTGTTTTTCTGAAGTTTATAAACTTTGGTAATCTGTGTTGTAAGTGTATACAGTTGAAATGGCTGAAGGGGAAGGGATTTATGTGGATCTGTGGGATGAGTTTGCTACTCCAGATCCCAATGCCCCGGTACTGGCTATGTTGCACCGGATGCAACGAGAGTTGGCTGAATTAAGAAGCCAAAATGGCATGTTGTCATCAGCCATTAAGGAGCAGGAAAAGCTCATCAGAGAGCTAACTTCCCGGAACAGCCAGGAAGGCGAAGGTTCTGGAAAAAGAAAGATGGATGAATCTGAGGATGAGGATGCAGCTAGAAATCAACATAAGCAGAAAAGAGAGTTGCAGGGAGAATTTATAAAGATCAAACCTCCCTCCTATGATGGGGAGAAGGAGGAGGATGCTGAAGCTTGGTTGCTGAACATGATCAAGTATTTCCAAGTCTATGAATATGAAAGCAATCTGAAGGCTAGATTAGCTGTGTACCAGCTACAAGGAAAGCTACACTCTGGTGGGAAGAGACAAAAATGGTGCATGCCATTGATGAAAAGACAGTTACTTGGGAAGATTTTCAGACTAAGTTCAAAAGTCGTTATTTGAATGAACGTTATTATGATGATAAAGCAAAATAATTCCATGAACTTAGGCTAGGGCAGCTCACTATTGATGAGTTTGTCACTAAGTTTACTAATTTACTGAGGTATGTTCCTTACATTAGGGAAGAAAAGGCAAAAGTGCAAAGGTTTTTAAATTGTTTGCCTACTGGGTACAAGGAGAAGATTGAGTTTGACAACCCAAAGACCATGGGCCGGCAGTTAGAAAGGAAATATTATGCCTGCTCCCGGCCCGATTTTAAAGAGTAAAAGGCGAGACGAGGAAGAGCTGGCTGAACAAGGGTGAGTTCAAGGGGTAAAGACAAAAACCAGCATATCTAAGGAATTTTGGCAGAGATCATCAGCGGAAAAAATTCAATAAACCAAAAGAAAGCCAAACTGCTCAGTCCCAAGTGGCCTCAAAACAAGTAGAAGGGAACAATAAAAAGGAAGGAACAGTCAGAATGAAGAAACCCTTGAAATGTTGGGGCTGTGGAGAACCCCATATTTTGAGGGACTGTCCTCATCGAAATATTCATATGATCAGCAGAGAGCGAGAGGCGACAACAGTAAATGACATAGCCAGAAATATACCAACTATCAGTGCAACCTTGGAAAATCGGCAAGCAGAACATCAAGCAACCATGGTGGAAATGGAGGGTAAGATTTGTGACCTACCTATTACTGTTTTGATTGATCCGGGTGCTTCTTTGAGTTACATTAGTCCTGGAATTGTAGAAAAATGTAAAATTAAACCTGAAAAATTTCAGCAGTCATGGTTGGTACAGCTGGCCACTGGAACTAAGAGAAAAGTCACACATAAGTTGCCCAAAACCGCAATACAATTAAATGGGTTCCCAACATAAGTAAATCTAAACATATTGCCATTAGGATCCTATGATCTGCTGATAGGAATGGATTGGCTGGAAAAGAAGAAAGCCCTGATGAACTGCTAGGATAAAACCCTGCATTGTGTAAATGAGGAAGGGAAACCTTTTACACTAAAAGGGAAACCAAAACCCATTGTAGTAAGACAAATATCAGCCTTACAATTGAAAAGAACAGCTAGAAAAGGATGACAAGTCTATGCAGTGCATGTAGAAGAAATAGAACAGAAAAATGAGGAAGAATTACTGGATGCTATACCAGTCATCAGAGAGTTTAAGGAAATATTTTCCAAGGAAATCCCTCATCTTCCCCCCAAGAGAGAGATTGATTTTTCAATCGATCTGGTACCAGGAGCAACACCTGTTTCCCGAGCACCTTATCAAATGAGCCCTCCTGAACTAATGGAACTGAAAATGCAATTACAGGAACTGTTAGATAAAGGGTATATCCGACCAAGTGTGTCTCCTTGGGGAGCTCCGGTTTTATTTGTGAAAAAGAAGGATGGAACTTTTAGGATGTGCATTGATTATCGTCAACTAAACAAGCTGACCATTAAGAATAGATATCCACTCCCTAGAATTGATGATCTGTTTGATCAAGTGAGAGGGGCCTCAGTCTTTTCCAAGATAGACCTAAGGACGGGATATCACCAGCTCAGAATTAAAGAAGAAGACATCAGCAAAACAACATTTCGAACCGGGTATGGGCATTACGAATTTGTGGTCCTACCTTTTGGTTTGACAAATGCCCCTGCCACATTTATGTGCTTAATGAACAGTGTGTTGAATAAGTATTTGGAAAAATTTGTTCTTGTGTTCATAGATGATATCCTAGTCTATTCTAAAAATGAAGATGAACATAAGGAACCCCTCAGACTAGTGTTACGGAGCTTTGAACTAGAATTCGACTATATTCAAAATCGGTAAATATGAATTTATAAAGATAAAATTCAATATACGGTTCATATATAAAGGAAAAAGGGTTAGCGGTGCAACCTTTGAAAAGAATACAAAAAAGCCATTAAAGAATGGCCAGTCCCCACTGATGTTTCAGCAGTAAGGTCGTTTATGGGAATTGCAGGCTATTATCGCAGATTTGTGGAGAGATTTTCTGCTATAGCAAATCCCATAACCTCATTACAAAGGAAGGGTGTTAAGTTTGTGTGGACTGAGAAATGTCAGAACAGTTTCGAGCAATTGAAACAGAAACTTATTTCAGCTCCTATATTAAAAATTATTGATCCTGATAAAGAGTTTGTGGTATGTACAGATGCTTGCAGAGAGGGGCTAGGAGGAGTCCTATTGCAAGAAAATTCAGTTATTGCCTATGAGTCTAGGAAATTGAAATCTCATGAACAGAATTACAATGCATATGATTTGAAATTTGCAGCTGTTATTCATGCTTTAAAAATGTGGAGGCACTATCTGCTGGGGAAGAAGTTCACATTGATGACTAATCATATTAGCCTTAAATATTTATTTTCTCAAACTGACCTGAATGCAAGACAAGCCAGATGGTTGTCTTTACTAATTGAATTTGATATGGACATAAAACATATCAAGGGAAAAGAAAATAAAGTTGCTGATGCTTTAAGTAGGAATGCTTGCCAACATTTAAACAGCATTGGGAGTAGTGCCCAGATGGAGATAGAGGAATTGGTGGGAAAAGCAGCAACTCAAGATCCCCACTATGAAGCACTCTTGGTGAAATTACAGACAAGGAATAAAATAGATTACACTAAAAACCCACAAGGGCTTCTCTATTACAAAGACAGGTTGTATATTCCAAATATAGAGTCATTGAAAAGAGAAATTCTAGATGAATATCATAAACAGCCATATGCAGGACATCCCGGATATCAAAAGATGTTAACAGATTTGAAGAAGAAGTTGTTCTGGCCAGGAATGAAGAGAGATGTGGCAGAGTATCTAAGTACAAAGGATGGAATGTCAGGCGAATTCAGGTTGAGCATCAACATGACGGGGAGCTTTTAAATCCACGCAATTGCGAATAAATGGGGACACGGTTACATGGATTTATATGAGGATTACCCAAGACTAAATATCAACATGATTCGGTGATGGTAGTAGTAGACACCCTCACAAAAGCTGCTCACTTTATACCAGTGAAATCTACTTTCGGAACAGCTCAAGTAGCCAATGTTTTCCTGAAGGAGATAGTAAGGCTGCATGGAGTTCCCAAAGTAATTGTCTCAGATCGGGATGCTAAGTTTACAACAGCGTTTTGGAAAGGATTGTTTGCAGGAATGGGTACTAAGCTGAATTTTAGTACTGCCTATCATCCTCAAACTGATGGGCAAACAGAACGGACAAACCAAATTTTAGAAGATATGCTGAGAATGTATGTGATGGATAGGCCATCAAAATGGGAAGAGTATCTACATTTAGCTGAGTTTGCCTATAATAATAGCTACCAGTCCTCTATTAAGATGAGTCCGTTTGAGGCACTCTATGGGAGAAAGTGCCGTACTCCCTTGAGCTGGAGTCAACCAGAGGATAAACTGGTATTGGGACCAGGATGCACTGTTGGAGATGGAAGAGATTGTTAAAATTGTTAAACAAATACGAAGATGAAAACTGACCTAGAGCCGACGGAAGAGCTATCTTGGAAGTGAAAAGGAGTACATAAGAGGAATTCAAAGTGGGGGATCATGTGTATTTACGCATCAAACCCAAAAAGAGCACACTTTATGCTGGAAGTTGTGCAAAACTGGCTCCTAGATATTGTGGCCCTTTTGAGGTGTTAGAAAGGGTGGGACCAGTAGCTTACAAGCTGGCCTTACCACCCCATTTTAAAGTGCATAATATATTTCATGTTTCATTACAAAAAGATATGTACATGATGCTTCTCACATAGTTGATTGGAATGTTGTACAGGTGGAACCAGAAGGGGAGTTTCTGCCAGAACCGCTTCACATATTGGAGCGGGAAGAAATTAAATTGAGAAACAGAACAGTGGTCAGAGTAAAGGTGCAGTGGAAGCACTTTACTGCTGAA
This sequence comes from Pinus albicaulis, assembly GCA_034641835.2. Lineage (NCBI taxonomy): Eukaryota > Viridiplantae > Streptophyta > Pinopsida > Pinales > Pinaceae > Pinus > Pinus albicaulis. The sequence continues at coordinate 767,488 of JAXQQM020070762.1, read as the reverse complement.
GAAGCCACTTGGGAAAGGGAAGCTGAAATGATGGAGAGATATCCATTTTTGTTTAAATGAACTCTAGTAGTTGAATAAGAACACCGAGGACGGTGTTTATTTTCAGAGGGGGAATATGTAACACCCCCAATTTGTGTGTTGAAATTTTAAAGTTAGACATTTGAACTTCAATCCTAAAGGGTTGGACCCCAAGGGATGAGTATGGTGTGAATGTATTTGCATATTTTATTTGAGGAAATAAATAAAATGGTTGTGCATTTTGACCAAAAAGAGAATTAGAGATCACTTGCCAAATCCATGAGGATGGATAAGGCAACAAATCCCCAAAAATCTTTCAAAAATCCTTGAAAGAAATTAATTTAAATTTGAGGAGGAATCTAAATTTCCCCAATGAAGAGGAGTAGTTGGAAAGAGGTGAGAAAAAGCTGGAAAAGCTGAGGAAAAGCTTAAAGCAGCTTTAAAGAATCCCAAGATGGGAAGCCTAGGCTAAACAGGAAAGAAAGCATCCTGCTATTCTGGACGCAGAATTAGAAACATGCTTTGGGGAATTATGATCTTAAATAAGCTGCTCCTAGGCAGATCAGAGGTTGATCTGTGCTAGGAGGTCATCTCTGCTCGGGGGTGAATCCTGGGAGATAAAGAGGATTCTAAGGTTGGGAGGTTGGTCATTTGCAGATTGTGGTATGTTCTGAAACTTTTGTTATTCTACTTTCTGATGGTATGAATTGGCTACATATAAAATTTCCTGGAAATGTTATGATTGAAATTTAGTACTACATTTAACAGAATCTGTCTTTAGGCATTCACCTTCCCAGTTCTGTTTAGTTGTAGACCATAAATCTGTGGCAAGGAATCCAACAGAATCTTTAAACCGGGGTTGGTTTAAATCTGAGGATACTTATTCTCCACAGAAAAAAAAATATATATATTTTTATGATTTAACCTTAATCTGCTTCTGTTTCATAGACTAATACTCATATATATATACACATAGTAGAGAGAAATCTGAGATTCCCTTCATTATACTGGAAACTAACAGGAGGTGAACTGAAATTTTAAATTGTGATTTAAACTGTGCATTAAATAAAGAAAGGAGAAATTGTAGAGATTGATCTCAGGTTCAGCACATCAATTATACATAACCAGAACCTCCATGGTAAATAAACTTTGTATGTAAGCCCAAACTTTTATAGTAGAAGGAAACCACTATTAAAAGGGTATGGACCTCCTCATTGATAATTTTCTTATTGATCTATTCTAACATTTGAGAAATGAATATATAGCCAAAAAGAAAATTTAGATATTAATTTGTATTGCCTATAGTTATACCAAGGTGAAAGTAAAATATCATATGCTTGTTAGAAAAAAAATACTGTATGAGCTTTTCAATTTACATGGTATACAAAAGAAGAAGAAATATACTGAGTATGCATGTGAACCTTGGTAGCTTAAGAAGAGCCTTTAATCCAGAACATAGCTATATTATTTATTACCTTTAAAAGTGTATATGGCAGTTCGATCTACGTCTAATTCATAAATTAACTATAGAATAGCACACTTAAATTAAAAACTTAAATGCTTTACTCCACTTACAAATTAATATGTATTAACACCGACCAAAAAGGGTCTGCGCCGAGATATAGGGTGTTAATACACATAGATAACAACATTCAAAATATGTATCATAAATCTACCAAAAAGTTCTGCGCCGAGCGTTAAGGTGTTAACACATATAAATAATAACATTCAAAATGGGTGAGCTCGAGTATTAATACATGTCAAATAACAATTTTAAAAAGAGTAGCCGGCGAAAAGAACGTAGATATGACACCACATACCTACGCTAAATAAACAAGCGGTAAAACTATATGATTCCCTCGCGTTAAATGGCAAGATTTCGCCCGGTAATCGCGTTCACGGCATTGAGTCTGTTTACAACTTTACGTGCAAAGTAACAGCCGTCAACTACAAAACGACAAGATATATATATAGCTATATCAGTATAAATTAAAACGACGAAGTCTATATACAGATCACTGTGAAACAAAACGCAACTAAATATATAAAGCAACGGGAATATTAACATTTCCATAGATATGAACTACGATTTAATTTGGGGTCGTTACTTCTATCCCGGTTGCAGCATAATCATGAATTATATGTGAGCGCCGAATTAAAATCTTACGCCTCTAGTTCATACAGTCCAGTAGTAACTACCAAATTTCGATGGTACGAATCGAGTTCCGAGGGAACCTACTCTTGATGAACGATTAAACCAGAATAACAGCTAATATAGTTATGGGAACAAAAGCGAAATAAACAGCTACTTGAAGGGGGTTAATTGGTAAATTATCAAACCGGAATGACAAGTCAAGACATTAATATATATACAAATGAAATATAGGTATAACCAGGAAAGTTATACGCTGTAGAAATTCGTAAGCCATAAATCCTGCAGAAACAGTATGTAGGGTTAGCAGATAGAGGAAAGAAAAATTTTATATAGAAGTAGAGTATTCACTATCCCATGCAGCATATATTCGCTGAGGTTGGGAAGCGGAAAACTCTTGTGATTTAAATAAATGTAGAACGAAACCTTAGGGTTATATGCATATGAAAATCGAAATAAGATTTCATCAGGAGTCGGCGAGGAGATTAGGTTAGGAAGAATGGCTGATTATTCTGGGCAAGTGACGTAGCCTGAACGCGGTGGGTAGTCATGCGAGCCACAGAGAACGGACCTTGACCGGGAATAACCCCTACCGCAGACTTTCAGCAAACGAACTTGTCGTTGTTTCTCCATTCATCTTTGAACAAAGCCGTGAACTGGAAACCTGAAGACCAGAGAAACATTGTTAAGACAGAATAAAACCCTGAACAGAGAGTCAGAAACCGAGTTATACAAATATAAAGTAAAGAATCGACAATCTGGGGAAAACGCCGAGAGTAGAGAAAGATAAAATGGAGAGCCAGAAACCTCTACCACTCAGGACAGATGCCGATAGGGCCTTCCCTCCAATAAACCCTTATGTAGATCTAAGATGGAAATCACACACTTGTAATCAGGAACTTGATACCTGAAACAACTCAGCAACCTGAAACCCCGAAAAGCTTGAGCGATGAAATAACCAGACACAAGGGCAAAATGAAACGTAATGAGTTCTGGGAACAGAAAAGAGTTAATAATGGAAATTGGAAACCCTAGAAGTAAATTGACAACGTACTGGCAAGGAGCGAGGCATTATCACTCCGCCGACTTGCGTTTTACGAAATCCCAAGAAGGATTTGGAGAACCAAGCCTAGCAGCAGTCAGAATACTCGACGGTAAGTTTAATGATAATTAACTCTGTCTCCAATGTACCTGACCGGCGGAATTTCCTGAAAACTCACAAAGGTGTTGTCATTGAAAGGACTTTTCCTATTCCCTCTCACAGTTGGCGGTGAGACGGTGGTTCTTGCGTAGGAGTGTACAGTTTTAAAAAGGATCCGTTCTGATCCTGAAATACCACAGGTTAATGTGGAAACCTGAGCCGGTGGCGGAAAAGACGGTTCTCAGTTGTACCAGCTCCGTTCTCTTCTGCACGCAAGCCTTTCATGCAAAAACAACACGGCATTTCGGTTAAACGGGATCCAAATTATATCGATGACAAAAAAAAAAAAAAACACGAAACCAATCGGGACCCCATAGGAGTGTGCAGACACGTAATATCAATATCCGTGGTGAACAATGAAATTCGTCCATTGGTAATATATAAAACGTCTCCTCTGACCGTGGACCATGGTTTCAATTCCAATTTACCAACCTCGCTATTCATCACGTCATCGATCATATACATATACGTTGTTGGAATGATATATGTATAAGTTATTAAAGTTTTAACATATGGTGGACTTATATATATATATATATGGTGGACTTATATATGAATATATATATAAATTCTAGGGGTATATATATATATTCATAAGTTAATTGAGTTACTATTGTCAAAACCTTATATCTATATATATATTTATTCATAAGTTCATTGAATTATTATTGTCAAGCCTATATATCTATATATATATATATATGCCAAGTTTAATCATACAAAAAGGGGTTGGAGATATATATGAGATATATCAACCTATTAGCTATATATATATATATATATATACATCATCAAATGGTTATTGTCAAGGCCCTATATTCAAGTAGTGTATAGTATGTGGAAGATGTATAAAATAAATAAGGCATATATACTACTATCCAAATAGAAGAAGATTGAATTTTATTCAACACAAATTGGAAAAAAAAAGAACAAAACAAAACTGATAGAAATTGTGTTAAGGTATGCAAGGGAAATTTACATTAAGTATATTGGATAGTATTCACAAGGCCTTATGTGAAAAAAAAAAAAAAATGTTGACGGGAGGTGTTACACACAAACATTATTATTTGTAATATTTATGTTTATTAATTTTTATATAAATAATTATTAGGAGTAGATTTTTATTTAAAAATATATATATTCAATAGTAAAAAACATATCAAATATTTAATGGAGCAAGTTGTAGATTTGAAATATTAAATATATATTATTAATACTCTTAAGTTTAGTTAAAATTATTATGATTTATTTTGTACTTATTTTTATACAATAGATAAGAATATAAAAATTTAGGAGCAATACATATAATATGTAAAAATATTATAATCTAGAAGATGGATCCTAGTTGGGATTCTAAACGTCCAAAAATGCTCTCTGACACTCGAAAATCCAAAATCCTCTTCAATAATTGATAACCACAGGAGGTTGAAAATAATATATGAAATTGAAATGCGTAGTAAATGAAAAATGTTTCTTAGAAAAAGAAGTTTAATGATAAGGGATTTAAAAAATAATGGTTTTTATGTTTCTGTAATTTATAATCAATAATAATAACTACCACAGTAGTATAAATTAAAATGTTGGTAAATGCCAATAAACATCAAAAAATTACATCATGATAAATCTCACATTACCAAGATTAAAAAATCATAAAAAATTTTCGAGGAAATTATAATATTTTTTAAATAATAATAATAATAATAATAATTTGAAAAATTAATATATGAGTTAAACATATACACATTTAATAAAGCATATAACCATAGAGATTAGCCCTCATTATACCATTTATATTTTTAACTTGTAAATAGACTCCTGGTAATACCATGCGTCTACAAAGCAATAATTCACGTTGTTATGACACATTCATGGGACAATTTTTTAAAATTAGTCAATTTACTTAAAACTAGAGATGTGACATAACTAATTTAAAGATAAATCTAAATCTTTGATTTGTGACTTATACTAAGAATATTATAGAAAATTCTACAAATATGAAATCCTTACCATCTATTTGATAATTATTAATAATCAAATTAAATTCCAGAAACATATTCTAAAATAAAGATTTGTAATTAAAAAAAAAAAATCATTTCAAAGATAATGAATTTTATGTATATTTTAAATTAAGATAATTAATTATGAAGAAATTAATTAGAGATGAAATGCACTCTTCTAAACCCTTCTAATTCAAAAAAAAACAAACTATAATTAAAAAGTTAAAGTTTGAAAACAACATTACCAAGGATAGTGAATTTTAAGGATATTTTAATTTAATATGAGTAATTATGAAGAAATTAATTAGAAATGAAATGCACTTTTATAAAAGAGATTTTTGAATTAAAATAACCAAGTAAAAGGAGGTTGGAAAAACATCACCTTTAAGGGAATATTTGTGAATTAAAATCCTCAAGTCAAGTCAAGGAAGAGAGAGAAAGCTAACAAATCTTGAAAAACAATTTTATTGAGCATTGAAAATATACATTTATATACAAAGCCAAATACTAACTTGCCTTGAAAAAATACATTTATATACTAAAATTCATACTAACTTTGCTTTAGTATTATTAAAATTTATACTAACTTCCTGTCTTAAATTTTTTACTACCTATTTATCTTACAAAGTTATTACTATCTATTTCTCTTACAGTTTCATTTGTGAGCTTTTAATTTACTTAAATAGGCAACTCTAAATTTTAATTTAAATCATGAAAATACTCTATGAATTTCTATGCACTTGATCCCATTTCATTACTACATATTTATCTCTTTTCTTTTGTGATATTTTCATTTCTTTAAATACAAAACCCTAGTTTTTATGTAAATCATGAAAATACACTCTGCAGTTGATCCCATTTCATTGATAACAATACAAAAAATAAAAACTAGTATATTAGCTGGCTCATTCTTTTAATAACAAGGAAATACTTTAAAATCAAATAAATATGATAATGTTGGCAGTCTTATTATTTATTAAAAGACACAAAATAAATATTGTAACTGCCTGTTTATCTTAAGTCTTTCTAATCTTGTAAAGCCCATCGGATGCTATTCCGATTATGAGTATATTTTCTATTTTATATCATATAAAAATTGTGTTTTTCATTATTGATGGCTATCAATTTCTAAGACCCAAGAATGTTTAAAATCATACATACCCATTTATGAGGGTTTGTATCTAACATAAATCACCATTTGTTGCAACAACCCTTTTCTATGGCAACATGTGATGAAATTCAACCAAACCAAAATTTACGTTTTTTTTCTAAGTTAGACTACATCTATTATATTATACAGATCAAAATATTACATATCTCTTCCTCCAGACCTGGAAAATGAAATCCAGAGGAAATTATCAAGATTTTAAACTAGAAAATGGATTGGCCCAGCTGAGGAAACCAGTTCACCAGTAGCACAAAATAGACGCTGCCCAGAATGGGAAACAAACATACACAGTAGCGAAATTTAAACTTAAGTTTGAGAGAGAAGTATTCCAAATCATGTTTTGACTAGAGAACGCTACAAAAAATCTAGAAAGAGAGAAGTGCATCCTGCAACTGAAACTATTGTGGACCATCATCCTTCTTGCTGGAGTTGGGTTATTCCTCCTCGATCTTGCAAGCATAGAATGAGTCTTCATCCTCCTTTCTTAGCATGTGGCTAGTGACCTGAGGATGTGGCGACCCCAACGTGTCTGGATAATTGGAGGTGGTCTTGAGTTGATTGTTGTCCTCATTCTTATCTCCTCCGTCGTTGTTTGAGCTTCTACGATCGTTGGAACCCGAATTACTGCTGGTGGAGTGGCTACTACTAGAGGTGCTCTGCACAGGGAGAGCCTTCATCTTATGAGGGATAAATTCTGTCTCTGGCAGGATGGTCAACTTGCGTGGTTGCTCTTTGGGCCGAATGCTTGAGGAGGATGGAGGGGAGACATGTAGCTGCAAGGATAATTGGGCTAAAATATTAACAGGTTTGAGTCTTCTCGGCTCGTCCCAAACCACCGAAATATTCAATTCCCTGCCCATGGTGTGTGATAGAGGTGGTCTGGAGGGGAGGCCATGGCCTCCATCTCTTCTACACCACATACGGTGACGCCTTTGCATGACATGTGAAGGAAAAGAGTGTAGGACAATGAGGGAGCACTTGGCAGCATAGGAGAGGAGATGCCACCACCTGAGAATGTCTTGGGAAGGATGAGACAGGGATGAGAAGGGCCATGAACTAGGGGTCAAAAGGAGGAATGGGAGGCATGAACAGATAAAAAAAAGGAGAACTGAATGGAGGTCGAATGAGCTCGGGTATCAGGCTTAATAGCCATGGTGACAGAATCAAGAGCTCTTAATTCTCTGGAGCAGGAGGACCTTGTAATGAAGGTGGTGAAGTGTGAATTAAGACAGGCTTCCTCGGGCATTTAATGTTGAGCAGGTGACCATGTGTGGGTGCGTGGGCTGGACAGTTCTCCCGCCACATGGCGCCCAGGTGGCCCCTCTGATCACAGCAAAGCACCCGCATACGAGTAACCAAAATTTATGTATTATTGTTTCATTAACAAAACAATTAATTTAACCTCACCTTCCACAAAAAATGAACAGAGCATGAATAATAACTATACGCCTTTAACATAACATGAAAGAAAGAGTATCAGCATATTTAGAAGAGCTGACTTTAAACTCATATCAAGGTGCAATCTCTTGTTCCATTGCTATTGCTCCATTTCTACAACTTTAGTCAATTATCACAAAAGTACCAGCTTCCAAATAGTTAAAATAAGAAAAAAAAGAACCACATATAGACACTGAATTAGTTTCATGTACCCCATCATAGTCGTTTGTATTTAAATCAACTATAACTATACTCCTTTAACATAGCATGGAAGTAAGGTGATCCACATATTTAGCAGAGCATAATTTTACCTAACGGTAGTACCATATTCGAAATCATTAAAACAACGGGAAAAAACACCACATAATATATGTTGTGAATTAGTTTCAAGTACAACACCACCGTAGCTTATATTTAAAATCAATCATATTTAAGATGAGTAAGTTTATCCAATCATTAGCATTGAACTAGTTTCTTTATCAACATTTATGAGAAAATTAAATAATTATTTATATAAATTACTAATATATTTTTATATTTTCTTAAACATCGAATAATTATTTATATGGTAATATATTTGTGTATATTTATTCATTCTCCATTTCTAATATTGATTATGATTATAGAGGCTCTCTATATAAATATAGAAGACAATTAAAAAATTAAGAATCTAATTTCAAAAAGACTCGAATGCTTATTAAAAGATGACACTAAAATTACCCAGTGTAGTTCTATTGTTATTTTTCTAGAAGAATTAGTTAAACAATTATGGATCACGGATGTTTAAATCTGAAACTATTATTATTATTAATTATAAAAAGAATTAATGTATGAGTTAAACATATAGACATTTAAAAACAACATAAACAATATTCTTAATCATAGAGATTAGTCTCCATTTTATCATTTAGATTTTTTACTTGTAAATAGGCTCTTACTAATACCACACGCCCATAAAACCATAATTCATGTTCATATGACAATTATTTTTAATTGATCAATTTATTTAAAAGCACAAAGATGACATAACCACTTTTGAGATAAATGTAAACTTTTGATAAGTGACTTTACTACTAAAAATATTGTAGAAAATTCCATGAAGATTAGATCCCTACCATCCTTCTAATCGTTATTGATAATAAAATAAAAATATAAAATAATAATTATTTCAAGAAATAATGTATTTTAAGTATCTTTTAAGTTAAAAAGATTAATTGTGAAGAAATTAATTAAAAACAAAATTTACTCTTATATTTTTTTTTTTTTGAATTTAAATAACTAAATAGAATGAAGAAGGTCTGAATGTGAATTATAATCTTTAAATAAAAGAGGTGAAAGATAGTTGACAAACCTTGAAAAGCAATTTTGTGGAGCTTTGTGAATTATAATATTTAAATAAAAGAGGTGAGAGAAAGTTGACAAATCTAGAAAAGCAATTTTCTGGAGCTTTGAGATTGTAATGTTATATATTGAAGCTCATAATAATTTCTCTTTAGTTTATTTTATTTTTGACATTTTATTTTCCATAAATACATAACCCTAAATCTTTAATCACAGGAGTACAAGCTAGGAATGATAGGATCCAAAGTTTAGTAGAGCTAGATTTTTAATCAATTGTCACATGAGTACCAGTGCATACACTTCAAAAATAGTTAAAACATGTAGCGACTTGATCACCGTGTACCTATTTATAACCGTAGTTTGTATTTATAAATATAATATTTGAACATGTAATAGAGAGGAGGGATTTAGCAAAAAATAATTTTCCCTAAAGTCTCAGCCGAATTGTTTGCTATATTGCCATATCCTGAATCAATAGTTACAATAGTGCCAACAAAAACATTTTATATTATTGTGAACGTAGAAAAGAACTCACAAAAAATGACCATCCAAGATAACTGTTAAAACCTGTGAAAATTCATAGATAAAAATGCAAAAACAAATATATAAGGAAACAAAAACCACAATTTGCAGAAGAAGAAAGGAAAATTAAAAATTGCAATTAGTTGCAACCTGAAAAAGCCAAAGCAGTCTTTTCCATTCATAGTTTTGGTACCACTGTTACCCTATTCCATCTACATGTTGGCAATGACATTAAGGTAGCTCTGTTTAAATAGACATACATCCATCGGATGAACTTAAAAATATTTTGAACGGTTAGCGCAAACCTTGAGTTCGACCGACTTCGTAAATATTTTGTAAGAATTCAACCATTGCAATTACGACGGTTAGTTTGTGCTTTTTTTATCACGTTAAGAGTTGTAAGCTGGTGCTTTTTTAATGAGGTTAGCAGAAAATTTATCCTAATTTTGTGCTTTTTATGAGGTTAAAAGAAAATTGATCTTAATTTTGTTTTTAAGGAGGTTAAAAAAAATTATTGTTTCTGGGTTAAAAGAAAATTTATCGTAATTTTCTGTTTTTTAATGAGGTTATTTATTTATTTTTAATCGTAACATTCTGCATCTTTCTTTTTTACGAGGTTTAACTTTTGTTTATGACATTTTCATTTGCATCTGATTCGAATTTCGCTGAGATTCTCTGCGTTCTAGTTCGCTTGCAAGATAATCCCCGCCATTTAATTATTCCAATTTAACTAGTTCATCGTTGAATTGGATATTTGACTTTTCAACTTTGTTTATTTTTCTTCGGTTGATTTGTAAGCGCTAGATAATGGATAGATAATGGATATTTAATTAGAAATAAAATATCGTTATATTTAATATTATTAAATATTAAATTTTTTTTTTTTTTTGTAAATTCAGTGGGTCCAGTCCATTTTCTATTTATATCTGTAAAGGCAGGCTACATAATATAAATAAGATCTGTTTAGCTTGGCCTCAACCTGCCCGCAGGAAACCAGGTCTGTTGGCCATCTATAAGCATAATACGCTGTCCAGAACTGAAATTGTTTCATCCTCCTATACTTTTCCTCAGCTGTCTTTTCTATGATTCCTATACTTGCTTTCCTAAAGCATTTAATATTTCTATTTTTAAACAAAATTGTCATAAAAAATTAAAACATCTGTGCATTCATACTGTCTAAAAACATACTGCTATATTTCTGACGAAGAAACTGGGGCAGGGTCTTTTGCGCTGGTCCCCGGCATATCAGTTTGTTGTAGCTGTTGTAAAATCTGTTGAAGGATTTTTTCTATCCTTCCTACCTTATCATCCAGCCTGCTAACTCTATCCACCGTCTGGTATTGAGTTATCTTTATGTGCTGTAGTTGGTCTTTAATTTCTAGAATCTGAGCCTGCATGCTTGTCCCCTGCTTGGCAGCTTCTACTTGAGTATACTGAGGATGGAAGCTTTGCATGGCTTTCGCTATTAAGCATTTGACTATCCAATATGTATGGACAGTCTGATTGAAAAGGGTGAGTCGTCCCCGCGTGTTTCCTGGGTCTTGTATGAAGTCCAAAATATCTGCTTCTGACTCATTATCTTCAAATTCTGTTTGTATGTCCCTCTCCCATCCTCGAATGACCTGCCTTGTGTTAGAGGAATTGCCAATGACATAGGTAGCAGCTAAAGTTTCCAAGTGTTCCTGGTTTGTCTTCCGTCCCCTTTTCTTCTGGACTGGTTCAGCTTGCTCTGGCTACTTTCCTTTGGCAGCCTCTGTTTTCACTTTTCGTTTTCCCATTAGCACTGAAACCCGTAACAAGAACAAATGAAGCGCCGACTGAGTACTGGAGCTTCTCCTTCGCCTTCGTTTTCCCACAGGAGCCAGCACAAGTTTTTGCATGCCAGAATGAGAAGGTGGAGGACCGCCTTTTACTTGGGCGGTAGATTGTCTTGTGTGAGCTGGCCACACAGCCTGGCCATATTCCCTCTTAATACCTTGCATTGATGTTTCCTGTCCTGACTTCATAATTATCCTGAATGCGGTGGCGTTGATCCGTGTGCCCTGTTGCCACGACTCCCGTTTCCAATTGACAATGGATCACCCCGATCGGGGGATTGGAGGTCTTTGTTGACTATCACTTGGAGAGAGTACAATTCTACGTCCCAGATTGGATCCACTGGGCGACCTTCTATTGGGCGATCTACATTTTGACAACCCCAATTTGCCATATAATCTGCCGCTTTGTTTCCTTTTCTCAGCACATGGGAAGGGATAATATACTCTATCCTTTTCACCAAATGATTGATTTCTTCTATGAGGCTTGCAGTTCTCCAACTTTTTGAGATCTTCTCCCAGGGGTTACCTTTTTGAAGTTTTTTTAGGATCTCTGTAACCATTGCAGAATCGCCCTCCACTATAATTCTCTGATAGGCTTCTCTTATAGCAATCTGAAGACCCCGTTTGACTGCCATTAATTCTGCTTCGTTATTAGTTGCATGACCCAGGTCTAACGCATAGAATCTGCATACTGTTCCTTGAGAGTTTCTGAAAATTCCGCCTGCCCCAGCTTGCCCTGGGTTTCCTTTCGACGCCCCATCATAGTTTAGCTTTAAAAAACCTTGTTGTGGGGGCATCCATTGTTCTTGAGTTGATTGGTTGGGTGGTCTGAATTTCCATGATCCCTGGCTCAACATTTCCGGTTTGAGATTAAGATTTTCTAGGATCTGGGCTTCTGACCCCACAGTTTTCCAATCTTCGTCTGGCCATTTTTCTATTAGGATGGTTTCTCTGATGTTGCCCATTGTGTGTTGCCAAATATTATTCATTGGTTTCTCCTTGTCCTGGAATACTCTCAGATTTCTCTCTTTCCAGATATTCCAGATCAGGAAACCATATGACAGGGCCCATGCTCTATTGATCACCTGACACTGATATCTTCCTTTTCTCCAGTTGGTTATTGTTTCCTTTATGCCTGCATTGCTTTTATCTGTCTGCCTGAACAGTTGTGCTAGGTGCTGCCATAGTAATTGTACATGCCTGCAATGAGTAAGGAGATGTTCTGTCGTCTCTTCTTCAATGTTACAAAAAGTGCATCGAGAGGGACCTATCATGCCTCTTTTCCTGAGATTTTCCCATGTTAAAATTCTGCCATGACTTACGAGCCATATGAAATATGTTACTTTTGGCCAATGATTCATTTCCCATATCTTTTTCCATATTTGCTGCGCATTATCCTGCCTTTGCTGTGTTTGAATATGATAGCCTTCTCTGATTGTAAACAGACCTTTAGGTTGATGTCCCCAACGCAAAATGTCTGATCCTGAGATGTTACGAAGCTTTCGAGTACTTAGTTCTTTAGCAAAATTATTCCATTGTAGCGTTTGCGGAGCTTCGGGCCAACTATTTTTATCTTTCCATTGTCGCCATATTCCATTTGTGTTGTTTGACCAGTACTTATTTACTATCCTGTTATTTGGAGTGTTCGTATAAAGGAAGATTTCTCCCAGTTCTAACCTTGTAAACAGTTTGTCACGCTGTTGCCATGAATCTTCCCAGAACAAAGCTGTTTTCCCGTCTCTGATTTCCCAAAATCTGTGGCTCCGAATTAAGTTTCTGTTCATGGCTGCCAGATTCCATATTGTAGATCCATTTGGTATTCTATCACTTTTCAGACACCCTGCTATGGTTGGTGGCATTTCATACTTGGTTTGCCAGATCTTTTTCCAGATATCTTGTCCTCCCATGAGCCAACGCCACCAAAGTTTTTCCCCGAGCACATTGTTGAGGATGAATGGGTCTCGGAGTCCTAGTCCTCCTGCTGCTTTCGATCTTTGTAATTTATCCCAAGAGAGCAGTGCCCATTTTCTGTTGACTTGGGCTCCTTGCCACAAGAATTTTTTAAAAATGTCTATTAGTTGAATACATATACCTTTCGGGCAGGCCCGTCCTGATAACTGGTAGATGGGTAACGCTTGCAGCACCGCTTTCAGAAGAGTGAGTCGAGCTGGTGCATTCAGAGTTCTAAATGACCAGTTTTGAATTCTTTTCTCGATTCTGACAATTATTTCTTTCCAATCTATTATGCGCGTTAGACCTGGGTTTAAGATCATCCCAAGGTACTTCAGAGGGAAGGTTCCCTTTTGAAAACCCAATGTTCTGACCAGGTGATTCTGCACTTCAATTGGACAGTTAAAAAAATATAGATTTGACTTATCTTTGTTGATTTCAGTGCCCGAGGCTGCCATAAAAACTTCCAGAATTTTGAGAATCGTTTTACATTCTCTGAGAGAGGCCATGCAAAATAGGAGGGTATCATCTACAAATTGTTGATGAGTTAACGGTAGCTGGGGTCCCCACAATTGTAATCCCTTTAGCTGTCCTTCTGCCACTTTAGCTTTAATTAGTCTTCCCAGACCTTCCGCTGCTATGATGAAGAGAAAAGGGGACAGTGGGTCTCCTTGTCTTAGACCTCTGGAACTATTAAAGGGCCTTGATGGGCTTCCATTCACTAAAATTGAGAAATGGGGGGAGGAGATAAAAGAGTGGATCCATTGTACCCATCTTTCTTCAAACCCGAAGGCTCGCATCACTTCCCTAAGGTACTGCCAGCTGATGCGGTCATATGCTTTTGATAAATCCAGTTTGATTAGAAGACCTCTCTTTTTATCATGCTTTAAAGTATGCATAGCTTCCTGTGCCACTACAATTCCATCCAAAATTTGTCTCCCCTGTACAAACCCTATTTGTTCAGGGCCAATTAACATCGGCATCAGAGGTTTGAGCCGGTTGACCATAATTGTAGAAAGAATTTTGTAAATTACATTGCAGAGGGCTATCGGTCGGAAGCCAACTGGGGTATATGCATTTTGTTGCTTAGGTATAAGAGTCTGAAAGGTTGCGTTTAGCGCTGGTGAAACCTTTTTATTCCTCCTGGATTCCTCCACCACTTCTAAGATATCCTGACCTATAAATGTCCATGCTGCTTTAAAAAATTCACTTGTGAAGCCATCTGGCCCCGGGGCTTTGTTCTGTGGTAACTGCATGACCACTTCTTCCACTTCTTGCAGAGTAACAGCTCTTAGCAACGCTAGATTTTGTTCTCGAGTAATCACTTGAGGTATATGCTAACTGATCTTCTGAATTGCCTCCTGACGGTCTGGGATGGGTTCTGTTAGGAGATCTTGGAAATCTTGAACCAGATTTCGTTCTATATCTTCATGTTTGACTACTCGTTCTCCATTCTCTACTTTCAAAGAAAATATACGATTCTGTTGGCGTCTTTGGATTGTTGCTCGGTGAAAGAATTTCGTGTTACGGTCCCCCTCTTTCAACCAATTTACCCGAGATTTCTGTTTCCATAGTATCTCTTCCTGCTTCCTCCTTTCTTCTTGTTCACTCAGGGTACGCCCTTCTTCCAAAGCCAGTTCTGCTGTTCTCCCCTGCAGAATGATTTGTTGTTGTATCTGCTTCATTTTTTCATTTAATCGAATTTTGTCTTGGTGTATATCCCCGAATTCCTGCTTATTCCACCTTTTAATTTCCACTTTTAGCTGCTTCAGGCGCAATTAGAAGGAGTGCATCTTATTATTACCTCGAGCTGGATTAGCGTTCCACCAATTTTTAACTTTCTCTATGAATCTTGGATCCCTTAGCCAAAACAATTCGAACCTGAAAGGCCGATTTTTGCTGCTTGCTTTAATATCTATCTCAAATCTAATCGGCCAATGGTCCGAGCCCAGTGCTGTAAGGATTGCTGCTTCATAGTAAATATCTCTACTGACTAAATCTTCCGATGCTAAGAATCGATCCAACCTGGCCGCCACTTGGTGCCTTTCTCCTCTGCGATTATTCCATGTAAATTTGCCATTAACCGTTGGGATATCCACAAGATGAAGATCCTGAAGGACTTCTCGAAAAAGAGTCATTTCCGGTTCTTCTCTTCGTATGCCTCCTTTTTTCTCCAAAATATTTAGGATTATGTTGAAGTCTCCACCTATCAGCCAGTATTTCTCTCTGTGCATAGTACTCAAATTTCGAATGTTCTGTAAGAATGTGGCACGCTCTCCTGGTATAGGGGGTCCGTATACCGTTGATATTAGGATTCTTTCCTCTGCTCCAATCTGTCTGAAAGTTGCTGTTAAGATACGAGGCAATCCTATCCATCCGTCTGCGACAATTTCAGCTCCATTCCAGAGGATAGCTATTCCTCCTGACGTTCCCCTTGCATCAATTGCCATAACCTCATATTGCATTTTGAAGGATTTCAGTATTGACTCAAGCTTCTGCCCTGCAACCTTTGTTTCTTGAAGCATCATTACTTGAGGTTTCTCCATTTGTAATTTTTCTTTCAAATATCTCTGTTTTCCTTTACTGTTCAATCCCCGTATATTCCAGGAGAGCACTTTCATTAGATATTTTTTGGTAGTTGTTGGAATACCGTTGTTAACGGCATTATCTTACCTGTATTAATCAACATTTCTCCTACTAGTTGTATTGAGTCTTTCAGAGTTGGGCGTCCTCTCTTTTTAACCTGCTTATTTGGTGTAGGTTTCTTTTTACCTACTGTCTCTTCTCGGTCTTTGGCTTCTTTCCTCGCTTGATTTGTCAAGTAAGTTTCAAAGGTGTCTTTATACAGGGTCTTCTGATCTTCCGGGATAAAACGGTCATCCATATTCCGCCATTCAGCCAATAAACTTTTCAGCAACTTTTCCTCTGTACTTAGATCTTCTTTAGGTTGTTCAATCTCCATTGGGGTTTGCTCCTGTTGTATAGTCTCTTCATTTACCTCTAATTCTAGTCCAGCTTTCCTCTTAGTGTTTTGATTTTTCTGCGTTATTTCCTCATTCCTATCAACCGGGATCTCGACTATTATCTCTGGCCCCGACGGTTCCCCTTCTTCAGGCAATGCCTCATATCTATTGTTTGTTGTTGTGTTGTCAGGGTGTTGTTGTTTTAGAGTTGATCCAGCATTTTGATTTCCTGATCTCTGTTGCCGTTTTTTTGCAGGAATTGTTATAAATCCTTCTTCATCCTGTCGTGGTGCCATCCCTGGTTCATTTTCCACAAGTTTTTGGTTATCTGAAGCGTTTAATGGGCACGACTTGAAAAAATGGCCATACTCATGGCATCGTCGACATCTGAAGGGAATGTGTTCATAGTCAAGTAATTGAGGCCAAATTTTTCCTTCATATTCAAGATCGATCTGCTCTGGTAATTGTTCAGAGATGTTCATATACACACAAATTCTTGCAAAGGAGGTGTAGCGCCCCCGTACAGTGGTATCTGCAATTTTAACAAATGAGCCTAACACATTTCCTATTCCTTCCAAAATTTTAGGGTCCCAGAAATCCATTGGCAACCCAAAGAGCCGAACCCATACTGGAGCAGCCAGAAATTGCTCTTTTTCAGGGTTATAACATTCCTCCCATTGTCTAAGAAAGAGTCCTGCATTGCTATAAAAATAAGGACCTCCCTCAAAAATGCGTTCTTTATCTTGTAAATTTGAAAAAATAACTGTAAAAAAACCCTTGGCTCCTAGTTTCAGATCAATGCGACCTTTAGGTTGCCATTTAGATTGAATCCATTTCCATAAATCCTTTTCAGAAGGCCATATACCTATAAACTTATAGATTAATGCATGATTCTTCATATATCCTCGGTATTCATCTAGCGTTGTTGGTGCAATGACATATTTCGGCTTCTTCACTGCCCGTGGCAGGCATTGGCTTTTCATCTTGGCTTGCCATTCGGCTCCCAGAACAGGAGCGGCCCTTTGCTGTGATGATGTCGAATGGGGGGCCCGCTGTGTCTGGTCTCCGCTTGTTATGTCACGGTAGGAGGGCGGCTGCCCCCCTCCCGAGGTCGCCGCCATGGAGCGGCCTGTCAGTCCCCGGTTCTTTGTTGCTGAAACTTGTTGCGATTCTTTGTCTGCAGCTCAAACCCTCTTTCGCCGCATTCAAACCCTCGAACGCCTCAAACCCTCAAACAAATTATTTCTTCTTCTTTTAACATCAACATGTGCAATCCTTCCAAATGCTTTCAATGAGACTTGAACAATTAACCTCCCGCTTACTCAACGGGTGCTTAAATATTAAAATTATTATTTCATCTCATCGCTCAAATTAAACTAATCTCTATATATTATTATTAACATTACTAATCTTTTTATATATTATTATTAATATTATTGTTATTATTAAATATTAAAATAATGAAATTGTATAGTTGTTAAATCAATATATTGTTTGTATATAAATTAGAAATTGCATCATATGCTGCAATGGGAATGCCTTAAGGTAGGATCCTAAGAAATAGTAGTATACAAGAGTGAACTCAAAATTTTATACAATTTTTTTTTATTTATGAGCATTTATGTGAGAAATTTTTTGTTCATTTCAATATACATGGATTGTTTTAAATTTGAATGGATAATCTCAATATAGATTTTGTGAAAACTTATAATGGTTGAATAATGATATTTCTATTAATTGTTTGCAAGAATAAAATCAAAAGATTGCCCCATCTTTACAAATCAATCTAAATTACATTAATATGTATAATAATAACAACAACATCTAAATCATCCATAATATAATTGGATGGATAAAGTGATATTTGATGTAAAAACAGACTTCAACAAAGTATTAAATACAGCTTAAGATAATTTGATTTCCCTTGTAAATGGAGATACTCAACATAACCCTAGGTTTGAATCTTTGATTGTTAATAATGTTGGTTGTCCAAATTAAAAAGATTTCAAATAAGCCCATGGAAATATAAATATAATTGAGAAATGAGAATAGTGAGCTTCTAATATCAAACTATTTTAATGAGGTGGTCAACTTGCTTACAGTGGCTTTCATTTCATCCAACTTAGTTTCTCATTGGAATATGTATTTTCCAACATTAATTTCTAAGCATAAGATGCATAATACAATGTGAAAGGAATTATATTTGAGTTTTCATATGCTCTAGTTTTCTTTGTCTATCTCAAACACATGAACCTTTAATGGGTGTCTCAGAAAATTGGATGTCTTTTTTTTTTCTCTCAAAAAATGAATGATGCTTTTATTGAAGATGACGTTTGTGAAAACTAGGGTTGGGCATATTTAATTCGGCCATGCTTATCGCTTTAATAAAATTAAATATAATTGTTGTTTCTCATTGTTTTTGTGTTAGATTAATTTTGGCTATGTGATAAATTCACGTCAAGCTTTATTTTACCAATGGGTTTTTTCATGGCGGTATTTCTTGTAATATAGTCTATTTCATGGCTTGATTACTTTGATGACCTTATAACTACACTTACATTGCCTCAAATAATTTATGATGTATTGAAATAAGCATATACATAGCATATTAGTGCATTTATTCAAATTTGAAGTCTTGTAGAAATTTGATGCAACCATAAGAGATGTTTCTCTTTTTGACAAATCGCTAGAAGATTGTAGACTTCACACAACCTTAGCTAGAATCAAGCCTAGATGGTGTGGTTCTTTTAAGAGATAAAATCCAATGGATGGGAATTTATACATCAATTTACATTGGATATGAGGTGTATCACTGCTGCATTTTTCTTATCAATTGATTTATGAATTGTGTACCATAGGAGTAACCAAGAGTTTCGACGGAATCCAATGTAGCAAGCTTGTAATGGTCTCCGATACCTGCTATAAACTTCAACTTGATATCTTGTGTAAGATTGAGCACTTTATATAACTAATATTGCATTGAAAATATTATATAGAAATGAATTTATTTATGAATTGTGCACCATAGGAGTAACCAAGAGTTTCAAAGGAATAAAAAGTAGCAAGCTTGTAATGGTCTCTGATACCCGTTGTAAACTTAAAATTTATATCTTGTGTAAGATTGAGCACTTTATATAACTAATATTTTGTTGAAAATATTATATAACAGTTGTCAAGAAACCATAACTTTTGGCATATATTATGTAATAATTTATGCTACAAGAATAAAAGCTGGAAATTCTAGGTTTACAATATTTTCTCCGTGTTAATTGTGTTGTCTTTTGTATTCCATGAAGCTCATTATTATTGAATTAATGCAATAAGTGTGCCTCCTGAAGAGTGAAAATATAGTTATTGCGATTAACTCACTTGAGAACAAGGATAGTCACAACATGTAAATTTACTTGGGAGATTCACTTCACTGCAAAGTAGGGGATTTTCATAGCTCTTGTTATTACATTTACCAGTCACATTTTGTACTAGGACAATGTCACTGTGTGCAATCTTAGCACCATAGGATGATATATGTTATTATATTTTTTATTTAGGCTTTGTACTATAACTCTTTCATGAGTGTTGAAATTTTGGTCATTAACAGGGCTCCAGTTACTCAACTGTGACGTTGTGAACAATGTTATTAGATTTTTTATTTATGATTTGTACTATAACTTTGTCACCATTATTGAAATTTTGGTCATTAACATGATTTCTCTTACTAAAATTTCACACTGTGGCTTGTCCTAAATTCAAGTCATAATTTCCAGCATTTTGTTCAACATGCTAATTTGTTACTTAGACCATCTCAACATGAGCGATTTCCATGGAATGCTTGAGATTTTCGGATTCTGTGAAATTTTCAGAATTTTTCCATGCCATATTTTTCTCTTCTCTGGAAAGTATTTCATCTTAATTCTCTTGGAGAAGATTCTCCTTAAAATTGGCAATCCAACTTGAGTAAAGGTGTCCAAGTAATCTCTTCATAAAAGGAGAATATATTGGTGAAGCATAACATTAGAACTAACTAGAGCTTCAACCCTATTCTCTAGTTGGGAGAGTCACTCTTTCAATTCATCACAATTATTGGCAACATTGTCATTATCTTCAAGGTTTAATAGAATTAAAACTATAATTTCTCTTAGTGAGGAACCTATGAACTTGTTTCTTACCACCAACTCTTGGTGCAAGACCCTCCTTTGCTAAATGTTGCTTATAGATTTTTTCCTCCATTATTCCTTGCCAAACCAAGTGATAGGCCTAAACATGTTTTGTCTGTCGAAAGATCCACACATGGAAAAAATGCTAAAAAATCATGTGTTGGATTACAGGAACTATAAACAATTATCACATGATTGAGTGTTGGAATATTTTTACCCAATGACCAAGTGCTAGTTGATATTAAAACACACTGGAGCTTTTAGTATTTATGTTTATTATTTTTTATATAAATGGAAAATGAAGGATCCAATTTTAAAAGTTTCTATTGTTTATAAAAATAATCCGCAAACATTTTTTTTTTTTTTTTTTTGTGAATTTGGTAGTTCCTCTCTTTTTCTATTTATATTTAAAAAGCAGGTTGCAAAATTAGAAACAATAGTCTATAGCCTCAACCTGCTCGCAGGACCAGGTCTGTTGGCCATCTCAATGCATGAAAAGAGAACCAAAACTGAAATATTTTCATTCGTTTACATCTAGCAGTAGCTATCTGCTCTATTTGTTCGATATCTACAATCTGTGAATTGAAACTAAGTTCATATAAAACAAAAATATCATAAAGACACAGATGAAATAAGTCCAAAACTATCCTAGAGACACATAATACTGAAAAGAACTACTCTTCAGATGAAGAGACAGGGGCTGGAGCTTTCCATGTCGATCCTGGCATGTCTACTTGTTGTAATAGCTGGAGTTTCTTTTCAATATGCCCAACACGATCATCTACTCGGCTAATTCTGTCAGTGGCCTGGTATTGAGTGATCTTAATGTGTTGTAGCTGATCCTCCATGTCCTGCAGCGTGTCCTGCAAGCGGAATTGAGTCTTCTTTGTGTCCTATTCAATATGACTGGGATGTATACTCTTAATAGCCTTGGCTAGGAGGCTTTTGAGAATCCAATACGTGTGAACGGTTTGCTAAAACAATGTGAGGCAACCCCTGGTGTTACCAGGATCAGTGATGATGTCTAATATGTCAGCCTCTGTTTCATGATCCTCAGGGTCTATGTGGATTTCCTTTTCCCATCCTTTAATTTCTTGATGGACAGTTGCTGAATTTCCCATTTCGTAATTCGCTGCCAATTGCTGAAGTTTCTCTAAATTGGATTTCTGTCCACGTTTCTTTGGGGGATGTGCATGCTGGGCCTGCTTCCCTTTAGAAGCCTGAGCTGTTGACCATTGTTTCCCCATACGATCTGGACAGCAAGAGTGCAATTCAAATTGATAAGAAAACAGGAAAAGAACATAAGCTTGAGACCAGCCTGCTTGATTCCTGTGAGTAGTGATAGTGCGTCGGCCAGATAAGGAAGACTTTAACACGAGGGCTCCATTGACCAGTGAGCCAAATTCCTTAGACAGTAAATACAAGCATGCTGAATGTGGAATGAACCAAAGATCAGCGGGTTGAGCAGCGGGGGTAGGCTGGCGAAGCTTATGGACACACTCCCTGTATAAGACTTCATAGAAAGGCCGAGTAAATTGACGCACTTTGTCGGGGTAAGCAGGACTATGGGACCTCCTATGACCTTTTATCAAACAGCGTGCCCTTATAAAATCCAGAGCCATTACCCTACTCCAGGGTGACCCGACGCGACCCACAATAGGCTCACCATAATGCATGCCTAACATCAACAGAATGCGAGACAGGATTAACCATGTATTGATTCCATGAGTTTGCCAATTTGGAACAGGATGGTAAAAATGAGTTTGAAGATTGCAGGGATCTCTAAAACAGGGTTTAACAGGCTGCAGAGTAGAGCAAGCATGGCCCATAACCTTCAGCAACAACAAGGTAGGCTTATGAGACATGATGCTAAGCAAGACAGTGTATATAAACACAAAGCCTATGTTAACTGCCTTCAAAGCATAACCTAGACCCATAATTTTGGCGATAATTTCCATGCAACAGACACTCATAAACCAGATAGTCCAAATAACCACCATCAAAACTAAGAGAAGATTAGATACATACCCCGACTGAGTTGGTTGGTTAATAGGTTGAAGAGTGCTCAGCTTCCTTCTCGGCTGTCTCCAGACTCTTGCATGTAGAGCGCGATGCATGAAGAAATGGAGAAGGGAAGCCAAGCAACTTACCTTAAATAGAACTTTCCGTCCGGATCCTGTCAATCCAGGATGGCTTGCCTGTAGCATAATTAATGATCAGGCTGTCGTGCACCGCCATAAACTGCATTTTCCATACGCCATTATGGAGTGGGAGTGTGCGAAGGATAGCCGACTACCAACGTTCATCTAATATGACTGTCTGACAGGTGGGCACCCCGATCAGGGGTAAATTATACTTCTGGTGGGGGAATTATGGTGGAGCATGGAGCTGTTCATCGATGATCCGCAAACATTATTATATGTAATATTTATGTTTATTAATTTTTATATAAATAATCATTGAGTAGATTTTCATTTAAAAATATATATATATTCAATAATAAAAAATTTATTAAATATTTAATGGAGCAAGTTTTAGATTTGAAATATTAAATATATATTATCAATACTCTTAAGTTTAGTTAAAATTATTATGATTTATTTTGTACTTATTTTTATACAATAGATAAGAATACAAAAAATTAGGAGCAATACATATAGTATGTAAAAATATTATAATCTAGAAGATGGATCTTAGTTGCGATTCTAAACGTCCACAAATGTTCTCTGACACTGGAAAATCCAAAATCCTCTTCAAAAATTGATAACCACAGGAGGTTGAAAATAATATCTAAAATTGAAATTCTTAGTAAATGAAAAACGTTTCTTAGAAAAAGAAGTTTAATAATAAGGGATTTAAAAAATAATGGTTTTTAAATTTCTCTAATTTATAGTCAATAATAATAAGTACCACAATAATATATATTCAAATGTTGGTAAATGTCAATAAACTTCAAAAAATTACATCATGATACATCTCACGTTACCAAGATTAAAAAATCATAAAAACTCATTGAGGAAATTATAATTTTTTTAAAATAATAATAACAATTATTAATTAAAAAATTAATGTGTGAATTAAACATATACACATTTAATAAAGCATATAACCATAGATATTATCCCCCATTATACCATTTATATTTTTAACTTCGAAATAGACTCTTGCTAATACCATGTGTCTAAATAACAATAATCCATGTTGATATGAGACGTTCATGGGACAATTTTTTGAAATTAGTCAATTTAATTAAAAGTAGAAATACGACATAACTAATTTCAAGATAAATCTAAATATTTGATTTGTGATTTATACTAAGAATATTATAGAAAATTCTACAAATAATAATAAAATAAAATTCCAGAAACATATTCTAAAATAAAGATTTGTAATTAAAAAAAAAGAATCATTTCAAAGATAATGAATTTTATGTATATTTTCAATTAAAATAATTAATTATGAAGAAATTAATTAGATATGAAATGCACTCTTCTAAACCCTTCTAATTAAAAAAGACAAAATATAATTAAAAAGTTAAAGTTTGAAAACAACATTACCAAGGATAATGAATTTTAAGGATATTCTAATTTAAGATGACTAATTATGAAGAAATTAATTAGAAATGAAATGCACTTTCATAAAAGAGATTTTTGAATTAAAATAACCAAGTAAAAGGAAGTCGAAAAAACATCACTTTTAAGGGAATATTTGTGAATTAAAATCCTCAAGTCAAGTCAAGGAAGTGAGAGAAAGCTAACATATCTTGAAAAACAAATTTATTGAGCATTGAAAATATACATTTATATACGAAGCCAAATACTAACCTGCCTTGAAAAATACATTTATATCCTAAAATTCATACTAACTTCGCTTTAGTATTACTAAAATTTATACTAATTTCCTGTCCATAAATGTTTTACTACCTATTTATCTTACAAAGTTATTACTATCTATTTGTCTCACAATTTCATTTGTGAGCTTTTCATTTACTTATATATAGAACTCTAGACTTTAATTTAAATCATGAAAATAATATATGAAGTTATGTAAATCATTAAATTACACTCTGCAGTTGATCCCATTTCATTGATAACAATATAAAAAATAAAAACTAGTATATTAGTTGGCTCATTCTTTTAATAACAAGGAAATACTTTAAAATAAAATAAATATGATAATGTTGGCAGGTTTATTATTTATTAAAAGACACAAAATAAACATTGTAATTGTCTGTTTATCTTAAGACTTTCTAAGCTTACTGCCTGTTTATCTTAAGACTTTCTAAGATTTTCATTTCCCGATATAAACAACCTTGATTTCAATGCAAAACATGGAAATATTGTAAAGCCCATTGGATGCTATTTCGATTATGATTATATTTTTTATTTTATATCATCTAACAATTGCGTTTTTCATTATTGATGGCTATCAATTTCTAAGACCCAGGAATGTTTAAAATATTACATACCCATTTACGAGCGTTTGTATCTAACATAAATCACGATCCACTACAACATCCCTTTTCTATGGCAGCATGTGATGAAATTCAACCAAACCAAAATTTACTTTATTTTTTTCTAAGTTAGACTACATATATTATATTATACAAAGCAAAATATTACATATCTCTTCCTCCATACTTGGCAAGCCACGAGAGGGAACTATCAAGATTTTAAACTAGAAAATGGACTGCCCCAACTGGGGAAACTAGTTCACTAGTAGCCCAAAATAGACGTTGCCCTGAATGGGAAATGAACATACACAATAGCGAAATTTAAACTTAAGTTTGAAAGAAAAGTCTTCCAAAGCATGTTCAGACTATAGAACACTACAAAAAAACTAGAAAGAGAGAAGTGCACCATACAATTGAAACTAGTGTGGACCATAATTCTTCTTTCTAGAGTTGTGTTATTCCTCCTCGACCTTGCAAGCATAGAATGAGTCTTCATCCTCCTTTATTAGCATATGGCTAGTGACCTGAGGATGTGGAAACCATGGTATGTCTGGATAATTGGAGGTGGTTGTGAGTTGATTTTTGTCCTCATTCTTATCTCCTTCGTCGATGTTTGAGCTTCTACTATCATCGGAACCCAAATTGCTGTTGTTGGAGTGGCTACTATTGGGGGCGCTCTGCATAGGGAGAGCCTTCATCTTGCGAGGGATAAAGTCCAGCTTCAGCAGGATGGTCGACTTGCGTAGTCACTCTTTAGGCCGAATGCATGAGGAGGCCGAAGGGGAGATAGGTAGATGAAAGGATAATTGGGCTGAAATATTAACATGGTCGAGTATTCTCGGCTTCTCCCAGCCCACCGAAAGATTCAGTTCCCTACCCATGGCATGCGATAGAGGTGGTCTAGAGAGGAGGTAGTGGCCTCCATCTCTTCTACACCATATACGGTGATGCCTTCGCATGACACGCGAAGGAACATAAGTGCAGGAGAAGGAGGGAGTGCCTGGAAGCATCGGAGAGGAGATGCCACCACCTCACAATGTCCTAGGAAGGCTGAGACAAGGCTGAGCAGGGCTAAGAACTAGTGGTCTAAAGGAGGAACGAGAGGCATGCATAGATAATAGAAGGGAGAGCTGAATGGAGGCCGAATGAGCGTGGGTAGTAGGCTTAATGGCCATGATAACGGAATCGAGAGCTCTTAATGCTCTACAATAGGAGAACCTCATAATGAAGGTTGGAAAGTGTTAATTTAAGACACGCTTTATCGGGAATTTAACGTTGAGCGGGTGACCATGTGAGGGTGCATGTGCTGGACAGTTTTCCCGCCACATGGCGCCCAGGTGGCCCTCTGATCACGGCAAAGCACCCGCATTCGGGTAACCAAAATTTATGTATTATTGTTTCATTAACAAAACAATTAATTTAACCTCACCATCAACAAAAAATGAACAAAGAATAAATAATAACTACACGCATTTAACATAACACAAAAGAAAGAGGATTGACAAATTTAGAAGAGCTAAATTTAAACTCGTAGCAAGGTGCAATCTCTTGTTCCATTGCTATTGCTCCATTGGTACAACTTTGATGAAATATCACAACAGTACCAACTTCCAAATAGTTAAAATAATAAAAAAAGAACCACATATAGTGACTGAATTAGTTTCAAGTACTACATTACAGTCGTTTGTATTTAAATCAACTATAACTATACTCCTTTAACATAGCACGGAAGAAAGGTGATCCAAATATTTAGTGGAGTTGAATTTTACCTGACTGCAGCTAGTGGTCTTTTGCTCCATTACTGGATTTTTAATCATTATCACAACAGTACCATATTCTAAATAGTTAAAATAGGGGAAAAACACCACATATAGGCAGTGAATTAGTTTCAAGTACCACATCACCATAGTCTATATTTAAAATCAATCATATTTAAGATGAGTAAGTTTATCCAATCATTAGCATTGAACTAGTTTCTTTATCAACATTTATGAGAAAATTAAATAATTATTTATATAAATTACTAATATATTATTATATTTTCTTAAACATCAAATAATTACTTATATGGTAATATATTTGTGTATCTTTATTCATTCTCCCTTTCTATGATTGATTATGATTATAGAGGTTCTATATATAAAGATAGAAAGCAATTAAAAAATTAAGAATCTAATTTTAAACAGATTAGAATGCTTATTAAAAAATCACACTAAAATTACCCAGTGTAGTTCTATTGTTATTTTTCCGGAAGAATTAGTTAAACAATTATGGATCACAGATGTTTACAATCTGAAATTATTATTATTATTAATTATAAAAAGAATTTATGTATTCAAGTTAAACATATACACATTTAAAAAAAACATGTAACAATATTCTTAATCATAGAGATTAGCCTCCATTTTATCATTTACATTTTTTACTTCTAAATAGGCTATTACTAATACCACATGCCCATAAAACCATAATTCATGTTCATATGACAATTTTTTTTAATTGATCAATTTATTTAAAAGTACAAAGATGACATAACCACTTTTGAGATAAATCTAAACTTTTGATAAGTGACTCTACTACTAAAAATATTGTAGAAAATTCCATGAAGATTAGATCCCTACCATCCTCCTAATCATTAGTGATAATTAGATAAAAATCTAAAATAGTGATTGTTTCAAGGAATAGTATTTTAAGTATCTTTTAAGTTAAAAGGATTAACCATGAGGAAATTAATTAAAAACAAAATTTACTCTTATAAAAAGGTTCGTTGAATTCAAATAACTAAATAGAAGGAAGAAGTTCTGAAAATCATGGACATAGAAGACTTATGAATTATAATCTTTAAATAAAAGAGGTGAGAGAAAGTTGACAAGTCTTGAAAAGCAATTTTGTGGAGCTTTGAAACTGTAAAGTTATATATTCAAGCTCATAATAATTTCTCTTTTGGTAATTTTATTTTTTGTATTTTCTTTTCCATAAATACAAAACCCTAAATCTTTAATTATAGGAGTACAGACTAGGAATGATAGGATCGGGAGTTTAGTAGAGCTAGATTTTTAATCAATTGTCACACGAGTACAGTGCATACACTTCAAAAATAGTTAAAACATGTAGCGAATTGATCACGCGTACCCATTTATCACCGTAGTTTGTATTTAAAATCGATCACATTTCACTTCAAAAACTCTTTGGTACAGATGATCAACATCGACAATTATTATTATAATTAATTGATAAATATAATATTTTAAATGTAATAGAAAAGAAGGCTTTAGCAGAAATTAATTTTACCTGAAGTCTCAGCCGAATTATTTGCTATATTGTCATATCCTGAATCAATAGTTAGAATAGCGCCAACAAGAACACATTATAATATTGTGAAAGCCCAAAAGAACTCACAAATATCGAACATAAGCCCCATCCCATCCAAGATAACTATTAAAACCAGATTAAATTCGTAGGTGAAAATTGAAAAACAGAAATATAAGGAAACAAAAAACATAATCTACAGAAGAAGAATTGAAAATTAAAAGTTTCAATTAGTTGCAACTTGAAAAAATCAAATCAGTCGTTGCAATTCATCATCAGAAATTTGGTAGAACGAAAGTTTTGGCACCACTGTTACCCTAATCCATCTACATGTTGGCAATGAAATTAAGGTGGCTCTCTTTAAATAGACATACATCCATCGGATGAATTTAAAAATATTTTGAACGGTTAGCGCAAACACTGAGTTCGACCGACTTCGGAAAAATTTTGTAAGAATTCATGCAATGCAATTACCACCCTTAGTTTGTGTTTTTTTATCACGTTAAAAATTGTGACCTGGTGTTTTTTTAATGAGGTTAAAAGAAATTTTATCTTAATTTTATGCTTTTTACGAGGTTAAAAGAAAATTTATCCTAATTTTGTTTTCTAAGGAGGTTAAAAGAAAATTTATTATCAGTTTCTGGTTTAAAAGAAAATTTATCGTAATTTTCTGTTTTTTAATGAAGTTAATTTTTTTTTTAATTGTAAAATTCTGCATCTTTCTTTTTTACGAGGTTAATTTTCTTTTTTTATCGCATTTTTATTTGCATCTGATTCAAATTTCGCTGAGATTCTTTGCGTTCTACTTCGCTGCCAAGATAATCCCCGCCATTTAATTATTCCAATTTAACTAGTTCATCGTTGAATGGGATACTTTACTTTTCAACTTTGTTTGTTTTAAATTTATTAATATTAATATTACTAATATTTTTATATATTATTATTAATATTATTTTTATTATTAAATTTTTAAACAATGAAATTGTATAGTTGTTAAATGAATATATTGTTTGTGTATAAACTAGAAATTGTATCATATGTTGCAATGGGAATGCCTTAAGGTAGGATTCTAAAAAATAGTAGCATACAAAATTGAACTCAAAATTTTATACAATTTTTTTTATTTATGAGTGTTTGTGTGAGAAATTTTTTGTTCATTTCAATATACAAGTATTATTTTAAATTTGAATGGATAATATCAATATAGATTTTGTGAAAACTTCTAATGATTGAATAATGAAATTTCTATTAATTGTTTGCAAGAAGAAAATCAAAAGATTGCCCCATCTTTACAAGTGAACCTAAATTACATTAATATGTATATTAATAACATCAACATCTAAATCATCCATAATATAATTAGATGGATAAAGTGATATTTGATGTAAAAACAGACTTCAACAAAGTATTAAATACAACTTAAGATGATTTGATTTCCCTGGTAAATGGAGATACTCAACATAAATCTAGGTTTGAATCTTTGACAGTTAATAATGTTGGTTGTCCAAATTAAAACGATTTCAAATAAGCCCATGGAAATATAAATATGATTTAGAAACGAGAATAGTGAGCTTCTAATATCAAACTAGTTTAATGAGGTGGTCAACATGCTTACAGTGACTTTCATTTCATCCAACTTAGTTTCTCATTGGAATATGTATTTTCCAACGTTAATTTCTAAGCATAAGATTCGTAATACAATGTGAAAGGAATTATCTTTGAGTTTTCATATCCTCTAGTTTTTTGTGACTATCTCAAACACATGAACCTTCAATGGGTGTCTCAGAAACTTGGATGTATTTTTTTTTTTTTTTTCTCTCAGAAAATGAATGATGCATTATTGAAGATGAGGTTTGTGATAACTAGGGTTGGGCATATTTAATTCGGTCATTCTCATCATTGGAATAAAATTAAATATAGTTGTTGTTTCTCATTTTTTCAATGATAGATTAATTTTGGCTATCTGATAAATTCATGTCAAGCTTTATTTTACCAGTGGGTTTTTTCATGGTAGTATTTCTTGTAATATAGTCTATTTCATGGCTTGATTACTTTTATGATCTCATAACTATGCTTACAATGATGTATTTAAATAAGCATGTACATAACATATTAGTGCATTTATTCAAATTTGAAGTCTTGCAGAACTCTGATGCAACCATAAGTGATGTTTCGCTTTTGATAAATAGCTGGAAGATTGTAGACTTCACACAACCTTAGCTAGAATCAAGCCTAGATGGTGTGGTTATTTTAAGAGATAAAATCCAATGGATAGGAATTTCTACATCAATTTAAATTGGAGAAGAGGTGTATCACTGCTGCATTTTTCTTATGAAAATATTTATGAATTGTGGACCATAGGAGTAACCAAGAGTTTCAATGGAATCCAAAGTAGCAGGCTTGTAATGGTCTCCGATACATGCTGTAAACTTAAACTCGATATCTTGTGTAAGATTGAGCACTTTATATAACTAATATTTCATTGAAAATATTATATAGAAATGAATTTATTTATGAATTGTGGACCATAGTTGTAACCAAGAGTTTCAAAGTAATCAAAAGTAGCAAGCTTGTAATGGTCTCTGATACCTATTGTAAACTTAAACTTTATACCTTGTGTAATATTGAGCACTTGATATAACTAATATTGCATTGAAACTATTATATAACACTTGTCACGAAACCATAACTTTTGGCATATATTATGTACTAATTTATGCTACAAGAATAAAAGCTGGAAATTCTAGGTTTTCAATATTTTCTCTGTGTTAATCGTGTTATCTTTTGTATTCCATGAAGCTCATTATTATTGAATTATTGCAATAATTGTGTATCCTAAACCGTGAAAATCTAGTTATTATGATTAACTCACTAGAGAACAAGGACAATCACCACATGTAAATTTACTCAGGAACTTCAAAGTAGGGGATTTTCATAACTTTCCTTATTACATTTACCAGCCATATTTTGTACTAGGACAATGTCACTATGTGCAATCTTAGCTCCATAGGATGATATATGTTATTATATTTTTTATTTAGGCTTTGTACTATAACTTTTTCACCATTATTGAAATTTTGGTTAGTAGCATGATTTCTCTTACTAAAATTTCACATTGTGGCTTGTCCTAAATTCGAGTCATAATTTCCATCATTTTGTTCAAGATGATGATTTGTTACTTGGACCATCTCAACATGAGAGATTTCCATGGAATTCTTGAGATTTTCCGATTCTGTGAAATTTTCAAAAATTTTCCATGCCATATTTTTCTCTTCTTTGGAAAGTATTTCATCTTCATTCTCCTGGAGAAGAGTATCCCGAAAATTGGCAATCCAACTTGAGTAATGGTGTTCAAGTAATCT
Source organism: Pinus albicaulis (assembly GCA_034641835.2). Taxonomy (NCBI): domain Eukaryota; kingdom Viridiplantae; phylum Streptophyta; class Pinopsida; order Pinales; family Pinaceae; genus Pinus; species Pinus albicaulis. The sequence continues at coordinate 735,644 of JAXQQM020070762.1, read as the reverse complement.
CTTCATACAAGGAGAATATGTTCATGAAGCATAACATTAGAACTAGCCAGAGCTTCAACCCTATTCTCTGGTTAGGTGAGTCACTCTTTCAATTTATCACAATTATTGGCAACATTTTCATTATATTCAAGGTTTAATAGAATTAAAACTTCCTCTTAGTCAAGAACCTATGAACTTGTTTCTTACAACCAGCTCTTTGTGCAAGACCCTCCTTTTCTGCATGTTGCTTATATATTTTTTCCTCCGTTGTTCCTTGCCAAACCAAGTGATAGGCCTAAACATGTTTTGTCTGCCAAATATTCACACAGGAAAATAATCCTGAAACATCATGTGTTGGATTACAGGAACCATCAACAATTATCACATGATTGAGCGTTGGAATATTTTTACACAATGACCAAGTGGTAGTTGATATTAAAACACACTTGAGCTTTTAGTATTTATGTTTATTATCTTTTATATAAATAGAAAATGAAAGATCCAATTTTAAAATTTTCTCATGTTCATAAAAAAAAATCCAATATTTATGTTTATTAATTTTTATATAAATAATCATTATGAGCAGATTTTTATTTAAAAATATATATATTCAATAATAAAAAACTTATCAAATATTTAATGGAGCAAGTTTTAGATTTGAAATATTAAATATATATTATTAATACTCTTAAGTTTAGTTAAAATTATTATGATTTATTTTGTATTTATTTTTATACAATAGATAAGAATACAAAAATTTAGGAGGAATACATATAATATGTAAAAATATTATAATCTAGAAGATGGATCCTAGTTGGGATTCTAAATGTCCACAAATGTTCTTTGACACGGGAGGTTGAAAATAATATATAAAATTGAAATTCTTAGTAAATGAAAAATGTTTCTTAGAAAAAGAAGTTTAATGATAAGGGATTTCAAAAATAATGGTTTTTAAGTTTCTCTAATTTATAGTCAATAATAATAACTACCACAGTAATATAAATTAAAATCTTGGTAAATGCCAATAAACATCAAAAAACTACATCATTATACATTTCACATTACCAAGATTAAAAAATCATAAAAACTCATTGAGGAAATTATATTTTTTTTAAATAATAATATTAATTATTAATTAAAAAATTAATGTATGAGTTAAAGATACACACATTTAATAAAGCATATAACCATAGAGATTAGCCCCCATTATACCATTTTTACTTTTAAATGCTAAATATACTCTTGCTAATACCATGTGTCTACAGAACAATAATTCACGTTGATATGACACATTCATGGGACATTTTTTTAAAATTAGTCAATTTACTTAAAAGTAGAGATATGACATAACTACTTTCAAGATAAATCAAAATCTTTGATTTGTGACTTATACTAATAATATTATAGAAAACTATACAAAGATTAAATCCTTACCATCTATTTGATAATTATTAATTATCAAATCAAATTCCAGAAACATATTATAAAATAGAGATTTGTAATTAAAAAAAAAATCATTTCAAAGATAATGAATTTTATGTATATTTCAAATTAATATGATTAATTATGAAGAAATTAATTAGAGATGAAATGCACTCTTCTAAATATTTGTAATTAAAAAAAACACACTATAATTAAAATGTTAAAGTTTGAAAACAACATTATCAAGGATAATGAATTTTAAGGATATTTTAATTTAAGATGAGTAATTATGAAGAAATTAATTAGAAATGAAATGCACTTTTATAAAAGAGATTTTTGAATTAAAATAACCAAGTAAAAGGAAGTCAGAAAAACATCACTTTTAAGGGAATATTTGTGAATTAAAATCCTCAAGTCAAGTCAAGGAAGTGAGAGAAAGCTAACAAATCTTGAAAAAAAATTTTATTGAGCATTCAAAATATACATTTATATCTGAATCCAAATACTGACTTGCCTTGAAAAAAGACATTTATATACTAAACTTCATACTAACTTAGCTTTAGTATCAATAAAATTTATACTAACTTCCAGTCCATAAATTTTTAACTACCTATTTATCTTAAAAAGTTATTACTATCTATTTATCTAACAGTTTCATTTGTGAGATTTTCATTTCCTTAAATACACAACTCTAGATTTCAATTTAAATCATGAAAATACTATATGAAGTTCTATGCAGTTGATTCCATTTCATTACTAAATATTTATCTCTTTTCTCTTGTGAGATTTTCATTTCCTTAAATACACAACCCTAGATTTTATGTAAATCATGAAAATACACTCTGCACTTGATCCCATTTCGTTGATAACAATCTAAAAAATAAAAACTAGGATATTAGCTGCCTCATTCTTTTAATAAGAAGGAAATAATTTAAAATCAAATAAATATGATAATGTTGGCAGGCTTATTATTTATTAAAAGAAACAAAATAAATATTGTAACTGCCTATTTATCTTAAGACTTTCTAAGCTTTTCATTTCCCGATATAAACAACCTTGATTTCAATGCAAAACGTGGAAATATTGTAAAGCCCATTGGATGCTATTTCGATTATGAGTATATTTTCTATTTTATATCATACAACAATTGTGTCTTTCATTATCAATGGCGATCAATTTCTAAGACACAGGAATGTTTAAAATATTACATACCCATTTATGAGTGTTTGTCTCTAACATAAATCACCATCCACTCCAACAACCCTTTTCTATGGCAGGATGTGATGAAATTCAACCAAACCAAAATTTACGTTTTTTTTTTCTAACTACATATATTTTTCTAACTACATATATTATATTATACACAGAAAAATATTACATATCTCTTCCTCCAGACTTGGTAAGACAATTCCAAAGGGAAGTATCAAGATTTTAAACCAGAAAATGGACTGCCCCAGCCGGGGAAACTAGTTCACTAGTAGCACAAAATAGATGCTGCCCAGAATGGGAAACCAACATACATAGTAGAGAAATTTAAACTTAATTTTGAGAGAAAAGTCCTCCAAAGCATGTTTATACTAGAGAACGCTACAAAAATTCTAGAAAGGGAGAAGTGCACCCTACAATTGAAACTAATTTGGACCATCATTCTTCTTGCTCGAGTTGGGTTACTCCTCCTCAATCCTGCAAGCATAGAATGAGTCTTCATCCTCCTTTTTTAGCGTGTTGCTAGTGACCTGAGGATGTGGCGACCCCGGCGTGTCTGGCTAATTAGAGGTGGTCGTGAGCTGAATTTTGTCCTCATTATTATCTCCTTCATCGTTGTTAAGCTTCTACCATTGTTAGAACCTGAATTGCTGGAATGGCTGCTACTGGAGGTGCTCTGCATACGGAGAGCCTTCACCTTGCGAGGGATAAAGTCCGTCTCAGGCAGAATGGTTAACCTACACAGTCACTCTTTGGGCCGAAAGCTTGAGGAGGCCCGAGAGGAGACAGGTAGCTGCAAGGATAATTGGGCTGAAAGATTAATAGGGTTGAGTCTTCTCAGCTCCTCCCAGCCCACTGAAAGATTCAGTTCCCTGCCCATGGCGTGCGATAGAGGTATTCTGGAGGGGAGGCTGTGGCCTCCATCTCTTCTACACCGCATATGGTGATGCGTTGGCATGACACGCGAAGGAACATAAGTGCAGGATAGGGAGGTAGTGCTCTGTAGCATAGAAGACGAGATGCAACCACCTAAGAATGTCCTGGGAAGGCTGAGACAGAGATGAGCAGGGCCAATAACCAGGGGTCGCAAAGAGGAACGGGAGGCGTGCATAGATAACGTAAGGGAGAATGAGTGCAGGTAGCAATCTAAATAGCCATGGTGACGGAATAGAGAGCTCTTTATGCTCTACATCAGGAGGACCTCGTAATGAAGGTGGTGAAGTGTGAATTTAAGACAGGCTTGATGGGGCATTTAACGTTGAGCGGGTGACCATGTGCGGGCACGTGGGCTAGACATTTATCCTGCCACATGGCACCCAGGTGGCCCCTCCGATCACGACAAAGCACCCACATCCGAATAACCAAAATTCACGTATTACTGTTTCATTAACGAAACAACTAATTTAGCCTCACCTTCAACAGAAAATGAACAGAGCATGAATAATAACTATACACCTTTAACATAACATGAAAGAAAGAGGATCGACATATTTATAAGAGTTGACTTTAAACTCATAGCAAGGTGCATCTCTTGTTCCATTGCTATTACTCCATTGCTACAACTTTTATCAATTATCACAACAGTACCAGCTTCAAAATAGTTAAAATAAGAAAAAAAAGAACCATATATAGCCACTGAAGTACCACATAACATTCATTTGTATTTAACTCAACTGTAATTATACTCCTTTAACATAGCACAGAAGAAAGGTGATCCAGATATTTAGCAGAGCTAAATTTTACCTAATGGTAGCAAGGGGTCTTTGCTCCATTACTAGATCTTTAATCATTATCACAATAGTACCATATTCAAAATCGTTAAAATAGGGGAAAAAACCCCACATATAGCCAGTGAATTAGTTTCAAGTACCACATCATAGTAGTTTATAATTAAAATCAATCATATTTAAGATGAGTAAGTTTATCCAATCATTAGCATTGAACTAGTTTCTTTATCAACATTTATGAGAAAATTAAATAATTATTTATATAAATTACTAATATATTTTTATATTTTCTTAAGTATCGAATAATTACTTATATGGTAATATATTTGTGTATTTTTATTCATTCTCCCTTTCTACGATTGATTATGATTATAGAGGCTCTCTATATAAAGATAGAAAATAATTAAAAAATTAAGAATCTAATTTTAAAAATATTCGAATGTTTATTAGAAAATCAAACTAAAATTAGCGAGTGTAGTTCTATTGTTATTTTTCCGGAAGAATTAGTTAAACAATTATGGATCACAGATGTTTACAATCTGAAATTAATATTATTATTAATTATAAAAAGAATTAATGTATTAGTTAAACATTCACACATTTAAAAACAACATGTAACAATATTCTTAATCATAGACATTAGCCTCCATTTTATCATTTATATTTTTTACTTGTAAAGAGGCTCTCACTAATACCACATGCCCATAAAACGATAATTCATGTTGATATGACAGTTTTTTTAATTGATCAATATATTTAAAGGCACAAAGATGACATAACCACTTTTGAGATAAATCTAAATATTTGATAAGTGACTCTACTACTAAAAATATTGTAGAAAATTCCACGAATATTAGATCCCTACCATCCTCCTAATCATTAGTGACAATTAAATAAAAATCTAAAATAATAATTATTTCAAGGAATAATGTATTTTTAGTATCTTTTAAGTTAAAAAGATTAATGGTGAGGAAATTAATTAAAAACAAAATGCACTCTTATAAGAAAGTTTTTTGAATTCAAATAACTAAATAGAAGGAAGAAGGTCTGAAAATCATGAACATGGAAGACTTAAGAAATATAATCTTTAAATAAAAGAAGTGAGAGAAAGTTGGCAAATCTTGAAAAACAATTTTTGTGGAGCTTTGAGAGTGTAAAGTTATATTATGAAGCTCATAATAATTTCTCCTTAGTTAATTTTATTTTTTATATTTTCTTTTCTATAAATACATAACCCTAAATCTTTAATCACGGGAGTACAAACGAGGAATGAGATCGGGAGTTTAGTAGAGCTAGATTTTTAATCAATTGTCACCTGAGTACCAGTGCATACACTTCAAAAGTAGTTAAAACATGTAGCGAATTATGCACTTCAAAAGTAGTTAAAACATGTAGTGAATTGATCACCGCGTACCCATTTATCACCATAATTTGTATTTAAAATCGATCACATTCCACTTCAAAAACCCTTTGCTACAGATGATCAACATCAACAATTATTATTATAATTAATTGAACGTAATTTTGAACATAAATAGTAATGATAAATATAATATTTGAACATGTTATAGAGAGGAAGGCTTTAGCGAAAATTAATTTTACTTGAAGTCTCGGCCAAATTGTTTGCTATATTGCCATATCCCGAATCAATAGTTACAATAGTGCCAACGAGAACACTTTATATTTTTGTGAAAGCAAGATCTAACAGATATCCAACATAAGCCCCATCCCATCCAAGATAACTATTAAAACCCGTGAAAATTCAGAGGTGAAAAAGCAAAAACAGAAATATAGGGAAACAAAAACCATAATGTGCCGAAGAAGAATGGAAAATTAAAAGTTCCAATTAGTTGTAACTTGAAAAAATTAAAGTAGTCTGCAATTCATCATGAGAAATTTGGTAGAACGAAAGTTTTGGTACCACTCTTACCCTAATCCATCTACATGTTGGCAATGAAATTAAGGTGGCTCTCTTTAAATAAACATACATCCATTGGATTAATTTAAAAATATTTTGAACGATTAGCGCAAACCCTGAGTTCGACCGACTTCGGAAATATTTTGTAAGAATTCATTCAATGCAATTACCAACGTTAGTTTGTGCTTTTTTAATCACGTTAAAAGGTGTGAGCTAGTGCTTTTTTAATGAGGTTAAAAGAAAATTTATCGTAATTTTGTGATTTTTTTTGACGTTAAAAGAAAATTTATCTTAATTTTGTTTTTTAGGAGGTTAAAAGAAAATTTATCCTAATTTTGTTTTTTAAGGAGGTTAAAAGAAAATTTATTGTCACTTTATGGGTTAAAAGAAAATTTATCGTAATTTAATGTTTTTTAATGAGGTTAATTTATTTTTTTTCCCTAACATTCTGCATCTTTTTTTTACGAGGTTAATTTTTTTTTTTTAATCGCATTTTCATTTGCATCTGATTCGAATTTCAGTGATATTCTCTGCGTTTTAGCTCGCTGCCAAGATAATCCCCGACATTTAATGATTCCAATTTAGCAAGTTCATCGTTGAATTGGATACTTGCCTTTTCAACTTTGTTGGTTTTTTTGGGTTGATTTGTAAGTGCTAGATAATTGATATTTAAATAAAGAAATAAAAAAATCGTTATATTTAATATTATTAAATATTAAAATTATTATTTCATGTCATCGCCTAAATTAAACTAATATCTATATATTATTATTAATATTACTAATCTTTTTATATATTATTATTAATATTATTGTCATTATTAAATATTTAAACAATGAAATTGTATAGTTGTTAAAAGAATATATTGTTTGTACATAAACTAGAAATTGCATCATATGTTGTAATGAGAAAGACTTAAGGTAGGTTCCTAAGAAATAGTAGCATACAATGCTGAACTCAAAATACCAACTTAAGGTAGGTTCCTAAGAAATAGTAGCATACAATGCTGACTGAATGGCCATTAGTTACCTTGAGAGGAGGGAGGAGACTCGACCACACGACAGGTGTAGGAATAGGGGTCATCCTCTACCTGCAAATCAACATTATAATTAGGAACGTCCTTATTGGTATCTTCCACACCCGCCATGTCAACAGGAGCATCAAAACAGCCTCCATTGATGTCGCCCACACCAGCAGCAATGTTAGGGTCCTTCAAGGAGCTACCCTCAACCTCTTTCCGTTTCTGACCTCCTCTGAAGGGAGAACAAGGCCTGTCAACCGTCAATTGCACCATCTGAGAGCTTGTGAGCTCGGGAGTCAATTCAGGTGGCTCTTCTTTGAAATCGATGGTGATGGTGGCTGTAACAGTAGGCATATTAAGCAAATATGGGAAACGAAATTGAGCCCTATGCTGTTGACCCAGGAGGAGACTGGAGATACCTCTTGCAAGTTGAGTAAACTCATGCCCCGCAAGAGAGCCATGCCCACTACGAGTCTCAGGGTAACGATCCCGCAGGGAATCAGAGGGAGCAGAAGAGGAACTCAGTGAGGTGGAAGGTGGGTGCCAGGGAGGTCCTCCACGGCTCGAGCCATGTCTCCACCTCATCCTATGGCGTAAATGAGGCATGGGATTCGGGTGAGAAATGCTGAGCTTGAAGGAGCAGAAGGCGGAGGGCTGGATCTGGACAGAAAGCAGAAAAGAGTCGAACGCCACAGGGAGAGAATCAGAGCGAATGTCGAAATGTTGAGAGCAATGGGAGCTTTGCGAGACGTGCAGACCCGAAGAAAGGTTTAAACAACAAGAAATCAAGCATCTGCATCCAGTAATGGTCCTGGAGCTAGGCTCAGAGATTGCCAGGGAGTAGCAGGAGTGAAGAGGCAACAATGCCGGCCTGTAACTTCCCGAAGAAGCCATATCCCTGTGGAGCGAGCACAAGTCTGGGAAAATGTGTAGTGTTAATGCCTTGGGCAGCTTGGTGTAAATGCTATTAATGGTCTGGAGGACGCAAGGTAGGGTGGCGGTGGTAGAATCCCACACTCCAACCCACTACCTTTGCCACCTTTCAAACTTGCATGCCACCCTCATCTGAGACTTGGAAATCCTGTTGCACCAAGGAAGTGAAATCCTGAATGAGTTGTTCATCATCAGAGTTATGAAGAGAGCCTTCATAGAAAGGAGTTGTCTGAATAGCACCTTGATTAGCCAAATGATCAGCAACTTTGTTGGATGTGTGTCTGATATGCTTAAAGGAGATAGCTTTAGGAATCTTAAGCCATATTTCGATAAGTTCCAATCTGCTTTGCAATGTCCAACTAGAGGCTACTTTGGAAACTGTAGAGCTAGAGTGGAGACGAATTGCGGCCTCAATAAGGATCTGAGAATCCCCTTCCACTTCCAGGGGGAAGAAGTTCTTTTTCTCCATAATGCATAACCCCTGCCATAGGCCTTCGAGTTCAGCTGCATTATTAGAGTCACAACCAAGAGAGCCGAAGAAGATGTGAGTTATAGCTCCTTCATGATTCCTGAAAATGCCTCCATAGCCTGCAGGTCCCAGATTTCCTTTTGTCGTGCCATCAAAATTCATTTTGTAAGCTAGAGGCATGGATGGACACCAGGAAGTGGGTGAATCTGAGTGCTTCAAGGTGTTCTGAGATTTCCTTTCAGGGTGATTGAGATCAAGGTTCCATCTTTTCCATATGAGGTATTCCGCTGGTGAAGAAGGCATATCTGATTCCTTCCATTGAACCAATGCTAAAGTTTCTTGAAAATTGCACTTGAGATTGGACCAAATGATATCAATCAGTGTGACTGTATCCTTGAAAGTCCTGTGATTACGCTCCTTCCACGTGGCCAAATAAATGAATCTCGGGAATAAGTTCCAAAGTGTATTGAGAAATTGACATTGGAACGGATGTGAAGGCCACCCTCTGATTGTATTATTGATATCTCCGACCTGTCTCCCAGTCCTCTCGAAGCAGAAGGTGAATTGATCCCATAGATAAGTAACGAAAGAACAAGAATCAAGGAGGTGCTGAATTGATTCTGCTTGAGATTTACAATTGGGGCACCTTGAAGGTCCAATAAAACCTCTTTTTAGGAGATTGTCCCAAGTGAGTATTTTTCCTTTGCTGATGAGCCATAGGAAAGTGGAGATTTTAGGCCAGGTTTTAGGGAGCCAGACTTGGGCCCAGATGTGATCCTGTTGTTCTTGCAGAGGGTAGTAGAGTAACCTATAAGCTTCTTGAGTAGAAAAGTTTCCTCGTGGAGTGTATCTCCACCTTAGCCTATCAGCCTGTGCCGAGACTTTAATTCTTCTTAAGGTTAGCTCCAGTTCAATGTCGCCATACGTCTCCCCTTGCCAGTCCTCTTGCCAGGTGAGAGTTGATTTCCAAACCTGTTGACCAAGGGATGAATTGGGTTGCCAGAACTTATTGACATGGTTTGGGATGGCGTTCCGAAGAAGGTTTTGCCACAAAGGTTTATGGAAAAGCGAGGAGAGTTTCGACAGCTGTTGCCATGAATCTTCTCAAAATCGAGCTTTGTCTCCTGAATGGAGTTCCCAGAAATTGTGTGTTTGAATGAAGGTACCCTGTTGTTTTGTAGCATTCCAGATCAGCGAGCTAGGGGCATCTGAGCTCAAACGAATGAGATCCTCCTGGGGTTTGCTTGGGGCATACTTGACCTGCCAGAGACGAGCCCAAGGGATGTTTGGTTTAGAGACCCAGCTCCACCAAATAGCAGCGCCCATTGTTTGATTACTGTGAAGCGGGTCTCGCAAACCCAATCCCCCTGCATTTTTAGATGTACAGACTTTATTCCATTTGACGAGAGCCCATTTTCTATTGAGGCCCGAAGAACCCCAAAGAAAATTCCATTGTAAGTTGTGAATTTGCTTCAGCACCCATTTTGGAGCAGCCAAGATGGAGAAGAGGTAAAGCGGCATTGCTTGGAGAACCGATTTGATTAAGATAATTTTACTGGCCATATTAAGAGAGCGGTAAGTCCAAGAGGAGAGCCTGGCTTCCAACTTATCTAGAAGGGCTCTCCAGGAGGCATGCTTGATAGCCGAGTTGACCAGGGGAGCCCCAAGATATTTGGAAGGAAGAACATCAATCCTGAAACCCGAAATTCTGGCGATATTATGTTGAGAAATGGGAGTGGTATTGAAAAATAAAATGTGGGATTTAGCAGCGTTGATGGAGGTACCAGAGGCCTCCGAGAAGGTGTTAAGCAGAGATTTGAAGGCCCAGGCTTCTTGCACAGATGGATGGCCAAAGAGCAAGTTATCATCAATGAATTTTTGGTGAGTAACGGGGGAATTGTCATGAAGAGAGATTCCTTTAATTGAACCGAAGGAGGCAGCATGATGTATAAGTCGACTAAGGCCTTCAACCATGAGCACAAAAAGGAAGGGGGATAAGGGGTCCCCTTGACGGATGCCCCTAGATGAACGAAACGGTAAGGAGGGAGAGCCATTAACAAGGATAGAGTAAATGGGTGAAGACAAAAGGGTCATTACCCACCGAGTCCAAGGAGCATTGAAACCAAATGCCACAAGAATTTGTTTGATATAATTCCAACTTAGTTTGTCAAAAGCTTTTGATAAATCTAGTTTGAGAAGCATACCTGGTTTCTTGAGGATTTTGAGGGAGTGTATTACCTCATGCGATAGGATTATGCCATCTAGAATTTGACGACCTTCCACATATCATGTTTGCTCTGGTTAGATAAGGAGAGGAAGGAGTGGCTTAAGCCTGTTCGCAATGACTTTGGATATCAACTTATAAATGACATTATAGAGTTATATGGGCCTGTATTTATCCGAGGTACTTGAATTATCCTCCTTGGGGATGAGAATGAGGAAGGTTGAGTTTAGTGAAGGAAGGATCCAGTGCATGGAACGAGATTCTTCCACTAAATCCCAAACTTCCAACTTAATAAGCTCCTAGAATGCATGGAAGAAATTGGCCATGAATCCATCCGGCCCTGGCGCCTTCCCATCCTTGAGTTGAGCAATGGCTTGCTCAACCTCATGAAGGGTGACAGGCTAGAGAAGCATCGCATTTTGATCCTCTGTTATGATTTTAGGAATATGTTGAGTGACAGAAAGAATATCTTGATCTCGATTGCCTTCCAGTTCTTGCAAGATATTTTTCAAATATCCCCTGAGCTCTTTTTCAATGTCCTCATGCATCTCTAAATGAATTCCCTGATTGTTGTTAAGAAAAGCAATATTATTATGCATCCTATGTTGAATAGTGGATCTGTGGAAAAACTTTGTATTTTTCTCCCCTTCTTGAAGCCATCTAACTCTAGATTTTTGTCGCCAAAAAGTCTCCTCTTGTTGCCTACTCTTGTCAATTTTTGTGAGGAGAGCGGTTTCTTGACTGTCACAGTCCTATGTTCTTCCTTCAATGATGATTTTCTATTGAAGAAGGCTCAGTTGAAGCTCTAGCTCCTTCTAGTTGTTGAAGATATTTCCAAACTGAGATTTATTCCAGTGTTTGAGCATATGCTTGAGATTTTTGAGCTTTTGTTGGAATTAAAACATTTTTGAGCCATCGACTGGAAGAAAGGAGTGCCATGCCTTGGTAATAATGTCTTTGAAGCCAGCGTGGGAGAACCATAATGATTTGAATCTAAATGGCCTGTTACAATGCGAGCCCGGTCAAGTCCATTGAAGGAGGATGGGCCAATGAACCGAGCTAGCAAGGGGAAGAATGGAAGAGTGGAAATCTGCTCCGATATGAATAACACTGTCTAACATAAGAAATAGATCTAGACAAGAAGAAATGTGTTGCGGCCCACTATGCTTATTGGTCCAGGTGAACGTACCATTGGAGGTTTGAAGATCCACGAGCTGATTGTTTGAAATGAAATCTTTGAAACCTAAGCAGTCCCCTTCTAGCCTATGCCTTCCACCTGATCTTTCCTCCAGAGAGGTGGTCATGTTGAAATCCCCTCCACAGAACCAAAGCAGGAATTGCCTTAGAGAATTCAGGTCTGTTAAGGTATTGAGCAGATCTAACTTCTTTTGAATCTCTTGCGGGAAATATACATTGGTGAGATGACCATGTATGTTGGTACCTAGTAGATGGAAAGTCAATTGAATAAAATAGTGATATGCATGGAAATCATACAGAGAGAGGATTTGGGGATCCCAGATGATTGCCAGCCCTCCGGTAGCACCCGAAGCATCCACTGTTACTAAGCAACAATTTTCCCAAACTTTGGCAACAATGAGTTCTAGCGTTTTGCTGTTACATTACGTCTCCTGAAGAAAAACCATCGAAGGGTTGTATTTCTGAATCATATTTTTAATCATTCTGTGCTTTGAGGGGCTATTGAGCCCTCTCACATTCCAGGAGATGAGCTTCATGATGAACTATGCGGGGAGAGTCTTGTAGAACTTTGTCAACTTGGGGAATCTGCCTGATTCCACAAGTATTTCCCCTATAATAATAGTTCTCTAAAAATATGTCTTACTTCCTCTTTTTTTTGTTTCATTCATAATTTTCCTTTCGTCCCATGGTCCCCCTACTTGAATGCCCAGTGAGTTCCTTTGCTGTGCGTGAGAGAGGACCACTTCCAGATTATCTATCTGATGGGGTTTAATGCTGTTGTACTCTTTCTGATGACAAGCTTCCTCCAGTGCCAGAATGTCGAGCTCCCCGATGTCAACATTTTCAGGTTCATCCTCCATGAGGGTAGGGACATTCAAATCAATGTCTTTCGACCCAGAAGGGGGTGGAGAAGCTTGGGATAAATCCATGTCCATGAGCGTAGAGACTGGAATGGAGGGTTTGTTTTGGATTTTAGTCGAACAGGAGGCAAGAGAGACTTTAGACGAGTCATTAGCAAGAGGGGCTTTGAGATCTGAGGCAGGAGCGTCCGGTAAGAGGCTAGAGATAGTGGGCTGAGCTTGGTGATCCCCTGTATGGTCATGAGAGGCAAGAAATTCAAAAATATTACTAGAATTAGGAATGTTGGGGGCGACAGAGATGATTGGAGATTTCTTGGAATGCTTCTTCTTAGAGGAAACCTTGGTGAAGCCTTCCGCATCTTTTCCAATGTTAGGGGGGGAGTATTGGGCTTTTGATTCAGAGGGAAATCTCTAAACAGGTGGCCATGCTCATGACATTTTCTGTAGCGGAATGGGACATGCTCATAATATATATTTTGAATCCATTCAAATTCATCGTGGAATAAACTTACCGAGTCTGTCAGAGGCTTTACAAGGTGCATGTGGATGCATATTCTGGCATAGGATGTGTAGCGTCAGAGTTTTTTTCCTCAAAAACCTTTATAAAATCCCCCAGAACATTACCAATGTCTCGCAAAGTTTCTTCATCCCAGTATTCTAGAGGCAGGGAATACATGCGTATCCACACTGGAGCCCAACGGAAATCTTCCTTGTCTGGATGAAATCTTTCAATCCAATCACGTAGGTATAGCCCTGCAGAGTTGAAGAAGTAAGGACCTCCTTCAAATATGTGGTTCTTTTCCTCAAGGCAGTGGAAAATAGCAGTGAAAAACCCTTTGGGTCCAAGCTGCAGGGTAATTTGTCCTTTGGGCTTCCATTTGGACATTATCCACCCCTGCAAAGCCTTCTCAGTTGGCCAGAGACTGATGAAATTCCCAATGAGGGTGTTATATTTCATATACTGAATGTGTTCATTGATACGGTGACTAGGAAGGTCGATTTTGACCCGATCTATAGCTTTAGGGATGCATGTGGCAGAGGAGGCTTTTTGCTGTGCTTCATAAGTAGTCAGTTTAGTACTCTCAATCCCAGGGAGATTAGAACTGGTCTTTGTGTCATGAATGTTGTCTGAAGTGGGGGTATGGTCAGAAATTTTTTAGCTTCCCTGGCTCGACGTTACCCGGTAAGTCTAGCATCGCCGTAGAAACAGAGTTTGGTGGAGGGGGGGTATTACCCGCCCTTCCGAAGGAGGTAGACATGTAATGTGAACAGAAGGGTGGCGCCAAGAGACTACAACCTTAAGAGAAGGGTTCGCAGAAACCCTAGAACCAGCATCGAACCAAGGAATCTTGAGGGCTCAATTCCAACATCCCCCCTTAATGATTACATTACATTAAGATAAAAAAATTTCAGTAGATGCTCCATCAAGTTGCCTCATAACCCTCGGAAAGGTGTAGTTGGAAAGTTGGATTCCCGAATTCACTTCCTCAACTCCCAAATCAAGGATCTCTCGATGTCAATTACTGGACAACATCCCAATCTGTCACATAACCTCATTAGGAGACCACTTCCATGTCTACCACTAACGAGGGATCCTTCCCTAGATCCGAAACTACCATACTATCTGGACAACCATACATATTGAGCCTTACTTCCACTTGATATTTTCAAAAACAATTGATTACATTTTGCAATTGTTGAACTCCTATTCATTCTATGGATGAGCTCCCATCCATCGAGATACATGGGTGCGAACCGCTGTACTCACCAGTTATCTAGGGAAGCCATCTAGATACAGAATGTATCTAGAATCAATTTTGTAAAATAACATTTATATACGAAGACAAATACTAACTTTCCTTGAAAATATACATTTATATACTAAACTTCATACTAACTTCGCTTTAGTATTACTAAAATTTATACTGACTTCTTGTCCATAAATTTTTTACTACCTATTTTTCTTACAAACTTATTACTATCTATTTGTCTCACAGTTTCATTTGTGAGCTTTTCATTTACTTATATACACAACTCTAGATTTTAATTTAAATCATGAAAATACTCTATGAAGTTGTATACAATTGATTCCATTTCATTACTACATGCTTATCTCTTTTCCTTTGTGAAATTTTCATTTCCTTAAATACACAACCCTAGATTTTATGTAAATCATTAAAATACACTCTGAAATTGATCCCATTTCATTGATAACAATATGAAAAAGAAAAACTATTATATTAGTTGGCTCATTCTTTTAATAACAAGGAAATACTTTAAAATCAAATAAATATGATAATGTTGGCAGGCTTATTATTTATTAAAATACACAAAATAAATATTGTAACTACCTGTTTATCTTAAGACTTTCTAAGCTTTTCATTTCCCGATATAAACAACCTTGATTTCAATGCAAAACATGGAAATATTGTAAAGCCCATTGGATGCTATTTCGATTATGAGCATATTTTCTATTTTATATCATCTAACAATTGTGTTTTTCATTATTGATGGCTATCTATTTATAAGACCCAAGAATGTTTAAAATATTACATACCCATTTATGAGCGTTTGTATCTAACATAGATCACCATCTGCTGTAGCATCCCTTTACTATGGCAGCATGTGATGAAATTCAACCAAAACAAAATTTACAGTTTTTTTTTCTAAGTTAGACTACATCTATTATATTATACAGAGAAAAATATTACATATCTCTTCCTCCAGACTTGGCAAGCCAATTAGAGAGGGAAGTATCAAGATTTTAAACTAGAAAATGGACTGCCCCAGCTCGGGAAACTAGTTCACCAATAGCACAAAACAGACGCTACCCAGAATGGGAAACCAACATACACAGTAGAGAAATTTAAACTTAAGTTTGAGATCGAAGTCTTCCAAAGCATGTTTAGACTAGAGAACGCTACAAAAAAATAGAAAGAGAGAAGTGCACCTTGCAATTGAAACTAGTGTGGACCATCTGGAGTTGGGTTATTCCTCCTCGATCCTGCAAGCATAGAATTAGTCTTCATCCTCCTTTCTTAGTGTGTGGCTAGTAACCTGAGTATGCGGTGACCCTAGCATGTCTAGATAATTGGAGGTGGTCATGCGCTGATTGTTGTCCTCATTCTTATCTCCTTCATCATTGTTTGAGCTTCTATTGTCGTTAGAACCCGAATTGCTAATGTTGGAGTGGCTGCTACTAGAGGCGCTCTGCACAGGGAGTGCCTTCATCTTGCAAGGGATAAATTCTAGCTCAGGGAGGATGGTCGACTTGTGCGGTCGCTCTTTAGGTCGAATGCTTGAGGAGGCCAGAGGGGAGACAAGTAGCTGCAAGGATAATTGGGGTGAAATATTAACAGGATCAAGTCTTCTCGGCTCCGCCCAGCCCACCGAAAGATTCAACTCCCTTCCCATGGCATGTGATAGAGGTGGTCTGGAGGAAAGGTCGCAGCCTCCATCTCTTCTACATCGCATATGGTGACACCTTGGCATGACACGTGAAGCAACAGAAGTGAAAAACAAGGAGGGATCACTTGGAAGTACAGGAGAGGAGATGCCACCACCTCATAATGTCTTGGGAAGGCTGAGACAGGGTTGAGTAGGGCCAAGAACCATGGGTCGAAAGGAGGAATGGGAGGCATGCACAGATAACAAAAGGGAGAGCTAAATGGAGGCCGAATGAGCGCGGGTAGTAGGCATAATATCCATTGTGACAGAATCGAGAGCTCTTAATGCTCTGCAACAGGAGGACCTCGTAATGAAGGTGGAAAAGTGTGAATTTAAGACAGGCTTTCTCGGGAATTTATTGAGCAAGTGACCATGTGAGGGCATGTCGGCTGGACAGTTGTCCTACCACATGGCACCTGGGTGGCCCCTTTGATCGCGACAAAGCACTCGCATCTGGGTAACAAAAATTTATGTATTATTGTTTCATTAACCAAAACAATTAATTTAACCTCACCTTCAACAGAAAATTAATGGAGAATGAATAATAAATATACACCTTTAACATAACATGAAAGAAAGAGGATCGACATATTTAGAAGAGCCGACTTTAAACTCATATAAAGGCGCAATCTCTTGTTCAATTGCTATTGCTCCATTGCTACAACTTTAATCAATTATCACAATTGTACCAGCTTCCAAACAGTTAAAATAAGAAAAAAAAAGAACCATTTATAGCGACTGAATTAGTTTCAAGTACCACATCATAGTCGTTTGTATTTAAATAAACTATAACTATACTACTTTGACATAGCACAGAAGAAAGGTGATCTAGATATTTAGCGGAGCTGAATTTTACCTGACGGCAGCGAGGGGTCTTTTGCTCCATTACTAGATCTTTAATCATTATCACAACAGTACCATATTCGAAATAGTTAAAATAGGGGAAAAAAACACCACATATAGGCATTTAATTAGTTTCAAGTACCACATCATAGTAGTTTATATTTAAAATAAATCATATTTAAGATGAGTAAGTTTATCCAATCATTAGCATTGAACTAGTTTCTTTATCAACATTTACGAGAGAATTGAATAATTATTTATATAAATTACTAATATATTTTTATATTTTCTTAAACATCGAATAATTACTTATATGGTAATATATTTGTGTATCTTTATTCATTCTCCCTTTCTACGATTGATTATGATTATAGAGGCTCTCTATATAAAGATAGAAAACAATTAAAAAATTAAGACTCTAATTTAAAAAAGATTAGAATGCTTATTAAAAAATCACACTAAAATTACCTAGTGTAGTTCTATTATTATTTTTCCTGAAGAATTAGTTAAACAATTATGGACCACAGATGTTTACAATCTGAAATTATTATTATTATTAATTATAAAAAGAATTAATGTATTCAAGTTAAACATATACACATTTAAAACCAACATGTAACAATATTCTTAATCATAGAGATTAGCCTCCATTTTATCATTTAGAATTTTTACTTGTAAATAGTCTCTTACTAATACCACATGCCAAAAAACCGTAATTCATGTTCATATGACAATTTTTTTTAGTTGATCAATTTATTTAAAAGCACAAAGATGACTTAACCACTTTCGAGATAAATCTAAACTTTTGATAAGTAACTCTACTACTAAAAATATTGTAGAAAATTCCATGAAGATTAGATCCCTTCCATCCTCCGAATCATTAGTGTTAATTAGATAAAAATCTAAAATAATAATTATTTCAAAGAATATTGTATTTCAAGTATCTTTTAAGTAAAAAGAATTACTTGTGAGGAAATTAATTAAAAACAAAATGTACTCTTATAAAAAAGTTTTGGGAATTCAAATAACTAAATAGAAGGACAAATTTCTGAAAATCATGGACAAGGAAGACTTGTGAATTATAATCTTTAAATGAAAGAGGTGAGAGAAAGTTGAATTTTGTGGAGCTTTGAGAGTGTAAATTTATATATTGAAGCTCATAATAATTTCTCATTTAAAACCTGTAGTGAATTGATCACGCGTACCCATTTATCACCGTACTTTGTATTTAGAATCGATCACATTCCACATCAAAAACCCTTTGCTACAGATGATCAACATTAACAATTATTATTATAATTAATTGAACGTAATTTTGAACATAAATAGTAATGATAAATATAATATTTGAACGAGGAGTGCTTTAGCGGAAATTAATTTTACCTGAAGTCTCAGCCGAATTGTTTGCTATAATGCCATATCCTGAATCAATAGTTAGAATAGCGCCAACAAGAACACTTTACATTATAGTGAAAATCGAAAAGAACTCACAAATATCGAACATAAGCCCCATCCCATCGAAGATAACCATTAAAACCAGTTTAAATTCGTAGGTGAAAATTGAAAAACAGATATATAAGGAAACAAATTCCATAATCTGCAGAAGAAGAAAGGAAAATTAAAAGTTTCAATTAGTTGAAACAAATCAAACCAGTCGTTGCAATTCATCATCAGAACTTTGGTAGAACGAAAGTTTTGGCACCACTGTTACCCTAATCCATCTACATGTTGGCAATGAAATTAAGGTGGCTCTGTTTAAATAGACATACATCGATCCGATGAATTTAAAAATATTTTGAACGGTTAGCGCAAACTCTGAATTCGACCGACTTCGGAAATATTTTGTAAGAATTCATCCAATGCAATTACCACCGTTAGTTTGTGCTTTTTTTATCACGTTAAAAATTGTGAGCTGGTGCTTTTTTAATGAGGTTAAAAGAAATTTTATCTTAATTTTGTGTTTTTTATGAGGTTAAAAGAAAATTTATCCTAATTTTGTTTTTTAAGGAGGTTAAAAGAAAATTTATTATCAGTTTATGGGTTAAAAGAAAATTTATCGTAATTTTTTTTTTTTCTCAAATGAAGTTGAGTTTTTTTTTAATTTAACATTCCGCATCTCTCTTTTTTACGAAGTTAATTATTTATTTATTTGTTATCGCATTTTCATTTGCATCTCTTCAAATTTCGCTGAGATTCTCTGCGTTCTAGTTTACTGCCAAGATAATCCCCGCCATTTAATTATTCCAATTTAACTAGTTCATCGTTGAATTGGATACTTGAATTTTCAACTTTCTTTGTTTTTTTTGGGTTGATTTGTAAGTGCTAGATAATTGATATTTATATGTAAAAAAAAAATCGTTATATTTAATATTATTAAATATTAAAATTATTATTTCATCTCATCTCTCAAAGTAAACTAATGTCTATATATTATTATTAATATTACTCATCCTTTTATATATTATTATTAATATTTTTGTCATTATTAAATTTTTAAATAATGAAATTGTATAGTTGTTAAATGAATATATTATTTGTGTATAAACTAGGAATTGTATCATATGTTGCAATGGAAACGTTTTAAGGTAGGATCCTAAGAAATAGTAGCACACAAGACTGAACTCAAAATTTTATACAATTTTTATTTATTTACTAGTGTTTGTGTGAGAAATTTTTTGTTCATTTCAATATCCATGTATTATTTTAAATTTGAATGGATAATATCAATATAGATTTTGTGAAAACTTATAATGACTGAATAATGAAATTTCTATTAATTGTTTGCAAGAAGAAAATCAAAAGCTTGCCTCATCTTTACAAGTCAACCTAAATTACATTAATATGTATAATAATAACAACAACATCTAAATCATCCATAATATAATTAGATGGATAAAGTGATATTAGATGTAAAAAAAGACTTCAACAAAGTATTAAATACAACTTAAGATGATTTGATTTCCCTTGTAAATTGAGATACTTAACATAACCCTAGGTTTGAATCTTTGACAATTAATAATGATGGTTATCCAAATTAAAACAATTTCAAATAAGTCCATCGTAATATAAATATAATTTAGAAACGAGAATAGTGAGCTTCTAATATCAAACTAGTTTAATGAAAAAACTAGTTTAATTCAGCTCCCATACATCTTGAAAAAACTCTTGAAATTCTTCAAAGTCCTAAACTTAGAATCAATTCCCAAAATTACTGAAACTGATCCTAAATTTACTCTTAACCCTCGGTTGTCTCTTCAATCCATAACTAATTAACTCCCTCTCATGTTCTCCCATGACTTGGGAATATTTACAATTCCTTACCAATTTATTCAAATTTCTAATAATTACATGAGAATTTAAAAACATAAGACCCCCCTATGTCTTATAAAAATACAAAGTATTTCTTGAGCCTAATGCCCCTGCATCAGACTCCCAAGGTTCAAATTGTTCATGATCTCCTGATCATGTGCCTTCAGCCCTTGTTTTCCTGGATCCCATACTTCGTTTTGCTACTGTCCAATAGCTGCATTACTCTCCAACTGCACTCCTCCAGGTCTCCATATCATGTTATGCATCTTCCCTCCAGCTGTGCTTTCACAATCCCTTCTTGTCTTTCCTTTGCTAAAATCCTTCTGCCCTCTTGCTATTGTTTGCTGCTTCTGAGACACCTTCATCATCAGTCTTCTAATGTTTTCAATTTCTTTGTCCAACTTATCTATCGTCTGGAAATTTCTCTGCCCACTGCTGCTACTTCCAATCTCTGTTGCTGACAATACTGTTGCTGTTACTACCTCCAAGAATATTGTTGCTGCCGTTGTGGCTATCTCCTCCATTGTTGTTGTAATTGTTTTTACTTCTGTAGATGTCACCCCACATGTTGATGCCTCTGTGGTTGCCTCCCAAACCTCCTGAATGTGTCTTAAGATATCTCCCTCTGCAACATTCTTTTTCTCATCGCCTACAAATTTACTTTTAAAAAGCAAATTATCCTTCAATTCTCTAACCGTAGTAACATATTGATTCATTTCTCCTTGTGTACTAGTAAGCATGATTAATTTCTGCAAACTAGTATCTGCTCCTATTCTTTTCAAAGCTTCAAGCATTTTCACTCTAGTGTCTGTAATTTCATTCTCTTGTTTAACTATTTCCAGCAAACATTTCAGCCATTCATTTTGTACTTGTCTCACATCATCAATATGCTGCAATTTTAATTCAGCATCTTCTTCTTCTTCCTTGAAAATATTCAGTAATTGTCCTTCATCATCTTGATTAACTCTAGCAATCAAATCAAGTTCTTCAACCACCGTATCCTCATCCTCTATCAGAGTAGAATTTTGATTCTTCATCATTGTGTCAGTTTTAGAAATATGTCCTCCAGACTTCTCTTGGTTATTCAGACAAGCCAAATCCTCCTTGTGACCAATAGTAACAAGTTCTTGCATGATTGTTTCACCTTCCTTCAAGACAATCCAAAGAGATGGACTATCTCCTACAATACCTATAAGCACAATCAAATTGTCAGTTTCAAAATCACAAGACCCAATGGTCTCAATTGATGATCCAGTTACCAATTCTTCTCTTTGCAGTTCCAAGTCTTCTTCAGGACTCAGAAAATATTCACTATATTTCTCCTTAGCTTCTAGATTTATCTCCACTATTCCAATCACCATGTTAAAATGATGATCCTTCCCGATGTTTTCAGCTAACATAGTTTCCTTCTTATTAACTTTCCTGACAATTTCCATTTGTTGTTCTTCTTTGCGTGCATAGTTAACACATGAACCTTCAGCACTAAAATTACAAGGTCTCAATACCTATTCCTCCTCTAACAACACATCAGTATGTTGCCCTGAGTTTCCTCGCACTTCTTTTGTTAGCGCATAAATATGTTGATTTGCATCCTCCATGAGACTGTCAGCTAGTCTCTCCTTTCCATCATCTGCTTCATGAACATTATCCATGAAGACCTTCCTATTATTCTTCCCCACCAAATTATCTTGTGCATAGGTCCTTTTTTTCTCCAATTCTCTTCTTTGAAAATCCAACCTTGTATACAATTCAAAAATTTCAATTGGAGTAGATTTTGGGAACCTCACACAACCTTTTATACCTTCACTTGTTCTTGACTGATCATCAGATGGTCCTTCACCTCTTGCCTCAATATTCTCATTAGACTCCCTTGTCTTCAATTTCTCCCGAGATCTTGCTATCTCAGCATTGATCTGAATAGATTTCAGATTCAAATTTTCCTCCTCAATAAACTTTAAATCTTGTTCATCTCTCTGTGATGTACCTGCAAACATACACAACTCTTTAGTTTTAAAAACACAAGACTTATCAGTTTTGGTTTCATTCTCAAGCACTTCCCTTTGAACAAATCTGCATGTTGAATATTCAAATTCCATCCTTGAATCAAGAACTCTGAGTTCCTTCCTCTGTAGAACCTATAATCTCCTCACAATTGTCAAGTTCACAAATATAAGGCTCTACATCATCCAGTTGATCTGGACTTGTCCAATAACTCAGGAAATCATCAATGATTTCCTCTTTAGCAAGACAAACTTCTTTTTGCATTATGTCTTCATCATGGTTCATAAGATTCTTCATAGATCTGTGTTCTTCACATGTACTCTGTTTTTCTTCACAAAAAAAAAATTATTTTCTTAACTCCGCTGCTCTGAGTTCATCTTTCAATAAGGCAATCTCCTTTTGCCTCAACCTCAATTGTAATGGTTGCCATTTTACTCTCTTATTCATGAGCCAACCAACTCTCTAGCTTTCCTCTATCATCATCTCCAGTTTATTAAACTGTTCTCTGACCTCAGCTATCTCTTTCCAATATTCTGCATTAGTCAAATGCTCCCTTATGCCATTTTCCTTGGCATCTACTTTTTCCTTTCTGTTGTGACCTCTCTCAGAACCTCTGCAGTCTCTGCTATGACTATCAGTAGTCATCATTTTCTCCATGAGTTCTTCACCCACAAGCTGCACTAAGCCTCTGCAACAGTAAGCTATCCTGCTGCCACTTACCTCACCAATCCTTTCTTCCCGATCTGGTCTTTTGGCAAGTACTGGTTCTCCTTTTGCTGGAACCTTCTGAGCACTCTCTTTTGCACTCTCTAGGCTTCACTCTGAAACTTTTCAAGAACACATCTGTTCTTCTTTCATCCAACCTCTATTTGGAATTCTCTGGGTTCTGCCACACTTTCTTCTTCACTTTAGAATCCTCTGCTGGACTCTTTCATAACTGCTCTCAAAGCTGTGATCTGCTTCTGCTGAGATTTCTTCAATTGCCTGCAATCTGAATTTTGCAAAAAAAATTTCAAACCAGAGTTAAATAATGCTCATCACTCACCTTCCAAGATCCCTGTGTGATATTGCTACTCCTCTCACCTGCACTGCATCTCTATATGCTACAATCTTTATCAGTTTCAAAAATCTGATCTTTCTATCAGACATCCAATTAGCAAAAACTTGAACTTTCAAAAAGAGCTATTCCAGCTCTGATACCACTTGATGCCCGGGCTACCACACTCAACCCCACAATCACACTCTCTTGTGCATATAAGACTACATTTTCGTTCTAGCCCAAATAATTTTAAATCTAGGCAATTTACAATTATGTGGAAGTACCTTTCTTCATTTATCGCTTGTAACCCATGATGCATATAATAGAATTTTTTATTATATTCCCAAACAAATCTCAACTAAGGCTTTCCTTCGATTTAATGATAATAGGTCTTTTCAAAAGTCCTACCATAAGTTTGGAATAGAATAACTCTCGGCCTATAACTCAGGCTTATTACATTAAACCCAATGGTTGCAATAACCATTCCGAAGCCCACATTCTACCTCCTTCAAGACTATAATTATTCCCCCACATATTCACGTAATTTCAAGGCTTGTATGAATTAAAATTCATATCAAATATTCGTGCACCTGTGAAATTGGCTTTTGGATACAAAACGTATAGTTTAACCCAAAACATTACCAACCCATCTCACCTCTCCACCATTCGGAAAATATTTAATTTGGGATATAAAACCATAACCCCAAATAATATTAAATCTCAACTATTAACACAACATGTTCAGGTCCCACAGCAGGGCTTAATTCGTTAACGCATTTCATATCCGGGCACACATTTCAATCACTTTCAAAAATTAAAGTTTGACCTTAATATAACTCAATGTGCCAACCCATAATACATCTGGCCCATAGCATGTCGTTTAAGCTTTGGTTTGTAATTCAAATATCAACGTCAAATTTGATTCGGGCCCACAGCAACTTACCTCGTTAACTTTGATACATCGCTCAGTATCACCACCATATATTTTCCAGCGCTGACCATTAGATGGATATCACACAATAAACTTGCACATGCTTTGGATTTCAAAAATTACACGACATAAATGGTTTTCAAATACCACCTATTTTCACGCGTCAGACAAGGACTGATATCACATTTTTTTCTGGATACCACTTACCGGTCTTGAGGCTACGTGAAACCCATTCACTATTTTCTGAATCCGCCTTTGTTGCTTGCTCCCACCATTTGACTTCATTCGATTTTAACTTCACGGTGATTTGCCATTAACCAACCCTCCAATTTATCTTGGTGCCATATTCCACTCAATAATACTTAACATAGATTATGTCAATAATAAAGGAACTCCGAAGATATCAGAATCCTCTACTTATAGAGTTTAATCGAAACCACATAAATCAATTAAAGTTTCTAGGAATGAATTGGCTCTTCACACGGAGATTAACAAATTAGATCTGTCAATAGCATAATGAGTCAAGAACCAAAAGGAATCAAACCCTCCTTCAACGGAGACTACATGAATTTGATTCACTTCAGATTTCATCCAATATATCATATATAAATCCAGACAAAAAATTAGATGCTTGTTGGAATCGATCCTTTGAGTGATTGATTCACTCAATTTGCAAATAAAATTGAAACACACGCAACCTCAAGCAAGAATCAAAAGGAACCTGAATTTGTCTGTATAATTAAATTCAATTAATTACCAAGCCTTACTACCTCATGTGAAGAGTATTCACCATCACATATAGAATCTCTGTCTCTGGCCTGATTTTCAAATCAGTGGCCCTTTTCACAAGTACCTGTAGGCTTACAACAAACCCTACTATCCAAATCCTACTCTGTCTCTACCTAGATTTGATTCCTGGTGTTTACATTTATACAAAATATAAATGAGTCAATTCAGCTCCCATACAGCTTGACAAAGCTCTTGGAATTCTCCAAGGTCCTAAACTTAGACTCAATTCCTAAAATTACTTAAACTGATCCTAAATTTACTCTTAACCCTCGGTTATCTCTTCACATCCCTAACTAATTAACTCCCTCCCATGTTCTTCCATGATTTGGGAATATTTACAATTCCTCACCAATTTATTCAAATTGCTAATAATTACATGAGAATTTAAAAACATAAGACCCCCCTATGTCTTATAAAAATACAAAGTATTTCTTGAGCCTAATTCCCCTGCATCATTTTGACAAATCACTGGAAGGTTGTAGACTTCATACAACCTTAGCTAGAATCAAGCCTAGATGGTGTGGTTATTTTAAGAGATAAAATCAAATGGATAGGAATTTATACATCAATATACATTGCAGATGAGGTGTATCACTGCTGCGTTTTTCTTATGAATTGTTTTATGAAATGTGGACCATAGGAGTAACCAAGAGTTTCGACGAAATCCAAAGTAGCAAGCTTGTAATGGTCTCCGATACATCCTGTAAACTTAAACTTGATATCTTGTGTAAGGTTGAGCACATTATATAACTAATATTTCATTGAAAATAATATATAGAAATGAATTTATTTATGAATTGTGGACCATAGGAGTAATGAAGAGTTTCAAAGGAATCGAAAGTAGCAAGCTTGTAATGGTCTCTGATACCTATTGTAAACTTAAATTTATACCTTGTGTAAGATTGAGCACTTGATATAACTAATATTGCATTGAAAATATTATATAACACTTGTCAGGAACCATGACGTTTGGCATATATTATGTAATAATTTATGCTACAAGAATAAAAGCTGGAAATTCTAGGTTTTCAATATTTTCTCTGTGTTAATTGTGTTATCTTTTGTATTCCATGAAGCTCATTATTATTGAATTAATGCAATAATTTTGTCTCATTATTATATTTTTTATTCCATGCTTTGTACTATAACTTTGTCACCATTATTGAAATTTTGGTCATTAGCATGATTTCTATTACTCAAATTTCACACTGTGGCTTGTCCTAAATTGAAGTCACAATTTCTAGCATTTTGTTCAACATGCTGATTTGTTACTTGGACCATCTCAACATGAGAGATTTCCATGGAATGCTTGATATTTTCCGATTCCGTGAAATTTTCACAATTTTTCCATGCCATGTTTTTCTCTTCTTTGGAAAGCATTTCATCTTCATTCTCCTAAAGAAGAGTCTCCTAACAATTGGCAATCCAACTTGAGTAATGGTGTTCAAGCAATCTCTTCATAAAAGGAGAATATGTTGGTGAAGCATAACATTAGAAATAACGAGAGCATCAACCCTATTCTCTAGTTGGGTGAGTCACTCTTTCAACTCATCACAATTATTGGAAACATTGTCATTATCTTCAAGGTTTAATAGAATTAAAACTTCCTCTTAGTCAGGAACATATGAACTTGTTTCTTACCACCAACTCTTGGTGCAAGACCCTCCTTTGCTACATGTTTCTTATAGACTTTTTCCTCCATTTTTCCCTGCCAAACCAAGTGATAGGCCTAAAAATGTTTTCTGTCTCCAAAGATCGACACATGAAAATAATCCCTAAAGATCATGTGTTGGATTATAGGAACCATCAACAATTATCACATGATTGAGTGTTGGAATATTTTTACCCAATGACCAAGTGTTAGTTGATATTAAAACACACTCGAGATTTTAGTATTTATGTTTATTATTTTTTATATAAATAGAAAATGAAGGATCCAATTTTAAAAGTTTCTAGTGTTCTTAAAAAAAATCCACAAAAATTATTATTTGTAATATTTATGTTTATTAATTTTTATATAAATAATCATTGAGTAGATTTTTATTTAAATATATATATATATTCAATAATAAAAAAGCTATCAAATATTTAATGGAGGGAGTTTTAGATTTCAAATATTAAATATATATTATTAATACTCTTAAGTTTAGTTAAAATTATTATGATTTATTTTGTACTTATTTTTATACAATAGATAAGAATACAAAAAATTACGAGAAATACATATAATATGTAAAAATATTATAATCTAGAAGATGGATCCTAGTTGGGATTCTAAACGTCCACAAATGTTCTTTGACACTGGAAAATCCAAAATCCTCTTCAATAATTGATAACCATAGGAGGTTGAAAACAGTATATAAAATTGAAATTCTTAGTAAATGAAAAATGTTTCTTAGAAAAAGAAGTTTTATGATAAGGGATTTAAAAAATAATGGTTTTTAAATTTCTCTAATTTATAGTCAATAATAATAACTACCACAATAATATAAATTAAAATGTTGGTAAATGCCAATAAACATCAAAAAATTACATCATGATACATCTCACGTTACCAAGATTAAAAAATCATAAAAACTTATTGAGGAAATTATAACTTTTTTTTAATAATAATAATGATTATTAATTAAAAAATTAATGTATGAATTAAACATATACACATTTAATAAAGCATATAACCATAGATATTAGCCCCCATTATACCATTAATATTTTTAACTTGGAAATAGACTCTTGTTAATACCATGTGTCTACAAAACAATAATTCATGTTGATATGACACATTCATGGGACAATTTTTTAAAATTAGTCAATTTACTTAAAAGTAGAGATATGACATAACTACTTTCAAGATCAATCTAAATCTTTGATTTGTGATTTATACTAAGAATATTATAGAAAATTCTACAAAGATTAAATCCTTACCATCTATTTGATAATTATTAATAATCAAATTAAATTCCAGAAACATATTCTAAAATAAAGATTTGTAATTAAAAATTTGTAATTAAAAATAAAGATAATGAATTTTATGTATATTTTAAATTAAGATAATTAATTATGAAGAAATTAATTAGATATGAAATGTACTCTTCTAAACCCTTCTAATTAAAAAAAACAAAATATAATTAAAAAGTTAAAGTTTGAAAACAACATTACCAAGGATAATGAATTTTAAGGATATTTTAATTTAAGATGAGTAATTATGAAGAAATTAATTAGAAATGAAATGCACTTTTATAAAAGGGATTTCTGAATTAAAATAACCAAGTAAAAGGAAGTCAGAAAAACATCACTTTTAAGGGAATATTTGTGAATTAAAATCCTCATGTCAAGTCAAGGAAGTGAGAGAAAGCTAACAAATCTTGAAAAACAATTTTATTGAGCATTGAAAATATACATTTATATATGAAGACAAATACTAACTTTCCTTGAAAAAATACATTTATATACTAAACTTCATACTAACTTCACTTTAGTATTACTAAAATTTATACTAACTTCTTGTCCATAAATTTTTTACTACCTATATTTCTTACAAAGTTATTACTATCTATTTGTCTCACACTTTGATTTGTGAGCTTTTCATTTACTTATATACACAACTCTAGATTTTAATTTAAATCGTGAAAATACTCTATGAAGTTATATATAGTTTATTCCATTTCATTACTACATGCTTATCTCTTTTCCTTTGTGAAATTTTCATTTCCTTAAATACACAACCCTAGATTTTATGTAAATCATTAAAATACACTCTGAAGTTGATCCCATTTCATTGATAACAATATAAAAAATAAAAACTATTATATTAGTTGGCTCATTCTTTTAATAACAAGGAAATACTTTAAAATCAAATAAATATGATAATTTTGGCAGGCTTATTATTTATTAAAAGACACAAAATAAATATTGTAACTACCTGTTTATCTTAAGACTTTCTAAGCTTTTCATTTCCCGATATAAACAACCTTGATTTCAATGCAAAACATGGAAATATTGTAAAGCCCATTGGATGCTATTTCTATTATGAGTATATTTTCTATTTTATATCATCTAACAATTGTGTTTTTCATTATTGATGGCTATCGATTTATAAGACCCAAGAATGTTTAAAATATTACATACCCATTTATGAGCGTTTGTATCTAACATAAATCACCATCTACTGCAACATCGCTTTACTATGGCAGCATGTGATGAAATTCAACCAAACCAAAATTTATGGTTTTTTTTTCTAAGTTAGACTACATCTATTATATTATACAGAGAAAAATATTACATATCTCTTCCTCCAGACTTGGCAAGCCAATTCGAGAGGGAAGTATCAAGATTTTAAACTAGAAAATGGACTGCCCTAGCTGGGGAAACCAGTTCACCAATAGCACAAAATAGACGCTGCCCAGAATGGGAAACCAACATACACAGTAGAGAAATTTAAACTTAAGTTTGAGAGCGAAGTCTTCCAAAGCATGTTCAAACTAGAGAACGCTACAAAAAAATAGAAAGAGAGAAGTGCGCCTTGCAATTGAAACTAGTGTCGACCATCTCGAGTTGGGTATTCCTCCTCGATCCTGCAAGCATAGAATTAGTCTTCATCCTCCTTTCTTAGTGTGTGGCTAGTGACCTGAGGATGCGGTGACCCTGGCATGTCTAGATAATTGGAGGTGGTCATGAGATGATTATTGTCCTCATTCTTATCTCCTTCATCATTGTTTGAGCTTATACTGTCGTCAGAACCCGAATTGCTACTGGTGGAGTGGCTTCTACTAGAGGCACTCTACACAAGGAGTGCCTTCATCTTGCGAGGGATAAATTTTGGCTCAGGCAGGATGGTCGACTTGCACGGTCACTCTTTAGGTCGAATGCTTGCGGAGGTCGGAGGGGAGACAAGTAGCTGCAAGGATAATTGGGGTGAAATATTAACCGGATCAAGTCTTCTTGGCTCCACCAAGCCCACCGAAAGATTCAGCTCCCTGCCCATGGCATGTGATAGAGGTGGTCTGGAGGGGAGGCCGCAGCCTCCATCTCTTCTACATCGCATATGGTGACACCTTGGCATGACACGCGAAGGAACAGAAGTGAAAAACAAGGAGGGATCACTTGGAAGTATAGGAGAGGAAATGCCACCACCTCAGAATGTCTTGGGAAGGCTGAGACAGGGTTGAGCAGGGCCAAGAACCATGGGTCGAAAGGAGGAACGGGAGGCATGCACAGATAACAAAAGGGAGAGATGAATGGAGGCCGAATGAGCATGGGTAGTAGGCATAATAGCCATGGTGACATAATCGAGAGCTCTTAATTCTCTGCAACAGGAGGACCTCGTAATGAAGGTGGAAAACAGTGAATTTAAGACAGGCTTTCCCGGGAATTTAACGTTGAGCAAGTGATCATGTGAGGGCATGTGGGCTGGACAGTTGTCCCGCCACATGGCACCTGGGTGGCCCCTCCAATCACGACAAAGCACCCGCATCTGGGTAACAAAAATTTATGTATTATTGTTTCATTAACAAAACAATTAATTTAACCTCACCTTCAATAGAAAATTAATGGAGAATGAATAATAAATATACACCTTTAACATAACATGAAAGAAAGAGGATCGACATATTTAGAAGAGCCGACTTTAAACTCATATAAAGGCGCAATCTCTTGTTCAATTTCTATTGCTCCATTGCTACAACTTTAATCAATTATCACAATAGTACCAGCTTCCAAATAGTTAAAATAAGAAAAAAAAAGAACCACATATAGTGACTGAATTAGTTTCAAGTACCACATCATAGTCGTTTGTATTTAAATAAACTATAACTATACTCTTTTGACATAGCACAGAAGAAAGGTGATCTAGATATTTAGCGGAGCTGAATTTTACCTGACGGCAGCGAGGGGTCTTTTGCTCCATTACTAGATCTTTAATCATTATCACAACAGTACCATATTCGAAATAGTTAAAATAGGGGAAAAAACACCACATATAGGCATTGAATTAGTTTCAAGTACCGCATCATAGTAGTTTATATTTAAAATAATCATATTTAAGATGAGTAAGTTTATCAAATCATTAGCATTCAACTAGTTTCTTTATCAACATTTAGGAGAGAATTGAATAATTATTTATATAAATTACTAATATATTTTTATATTTTTCTTAAACATCGAATAATTACTTATATGGTAATATATTTGTGTATCTTTATTCATTCTCCCTTTCTACGATTGATTATGATTATAGAGGCTCTCTATATAAAGATAGAAAAAAATTAAAAAATTAAGAATCTAATTTTAAAAAGATTATAATGCTTATTAAAAAATCACACTAAAATTACCTAGTGTAGTTCTATTGTTATTTTTCCTGAAGAATTAGTTAAACAATTATGGACTACAGATGTTTACAATCTGAAATTATTATTGTTATTAATTATAAAAAGAATTAATGTATTCAAGTTAAACATATACACATTTAAAAACAACATGTAACAATATTCTTAATCATAGAGATTAGCCTCCATTTTATCATTTAGATTTTTTACTTGTAAATAGTCTCTTACTAATACCACATGCCAAAAAAACCGTAATTCATGTTCATATGACAATTTTTTTTAGTTGATCAATTTATATAAAAGCACAAAGATGACTTAACCCCTTTTGAGATAAATCTAAAATTTTGATAAGTAACTCTACTACTAAAAATATTGTAGAAAATTCCATGAAGATTAGATCCCTACCATCCTCCGAATCATTAGTGTTAATTAGATAAAAATCTAAAATAATAATTATTTCAAAGAATAATGTATTTCGAGTATCTTTTAAGTTAAAAGGATTAATTGTGAGGAAATTAATTAAAAACAAAATGTACTCTTATAAAAAAGTTTTTGAAATTCAAATAACTAAATAGAAAGACAAATTTCTGAAAATCATGGACAAAGAAGACTTGTGAATTATAATCTTTAAATAAAAGAGGTGAGAAAAAGTTGAATTTTGTGGAGCTTTGAGAGTGTAAATTTATATATTGAAGCTCATAATAATTTCTCATTAGTTAATTTTATTTTTGATATTTTCTTTTTCATAGATACAAAACCCTGAATCTTTCACACGAGCTACATCTAGATTTTTAATCAATTGTCACACGTGTACAATGCATACACTTTAAAAATAGTTAAAACATGTAGTGAATTGATCATGCGTACCCATTTATCACCGTACTTTGTATTTAGAATCGATCACATTCCACATCAAAAACCCTTTGCTACAGATGATCAACATCAACAATTATTATTATAATGAATTGAAAGTAATAGTAATGATAATTATAATATTTGAACATGTAATAGAGAGGAGTGCTTTAGCGGAAATTAATTTTACGTAAAGTCTCAGCCAAATTGTTTGCTATAATGCCATATCCTGAATCAATAGTTAGAATAGCGCCAACAAGAACACTTTATATTATAGTGAAAGTAGAAAAGAACTCACAAATATCGAACATAAGCCCCATCCCATCCAAGATAACCATTAAAACCAGTTTAAATTCATAGGTGAAAATTGAAAAATAGATATATAAGGAAACAAATTCCATAATCTGCAAAAGAAGAAAGGAAAATTAAAAGTTTCAATTAGTTGAAACTTGAAAAAATCAAACCAGTCGTTGCAATTCATATCAGAACTTTGGTAGAACGAAAGTTTTGGCAACACTGTTACCCTAATCCATCTACATGTTGGCAATGAAATTAAGTTGGCTCTCTTTAAATAGACATACATCGATCGGATGAATTTAAAAATATTTTGAACGGTTAGCGCAAACTCTGAGTTCGACCGACTTCGGAAATATTTTGTAAGAATTCATCCAATGCAATTACCACCGTTAGTTTGTGCTTTTTATCACCTTAAAAATTGTGAGCTGGTGCTTTTTTAATGAGGTTAAAAGAAATTTTATCTTAATTTTGTGCTTTTTTATGAGGTTAAAAGAAAATTTATCCTAATTTTTTTTTTAAGGAGGTTAAAAAAAAATTTATTATCAGTTTCTGCGTTAAAAGAAAATTTATCGTAATTTTTTATTTTTTTTTTAAATGAAATTGAGTTTTTTTTTAATTGTAACATTCCGCATCTCTCTTTTTTACGAAGTTAATTATTTATTTATTTGTTATCGCATTTTCATTTGCACCTCTTCAAACCTCTTCAAATTTCGCTGAGATTCTCTGCGTTCTAGTTTACTGCCAAGATAATCCCCGCCATTTAATTATTCCAATTTAACTAGTTCATCGTTGAATTGGATACTTGAATTTTCAACTTTCTTTGTTTTTTTTGGTTGATTTGTAAGTGCTAGATAATTGATATTTATATATAAAAAAAAAATCGTTATATTTAATATTATTAAATATTAAAATTATTATTTCATCTCATCTCTCAAAGTAAACTAATGTCTATATATTATTATGAATATTACTCATCTTTTTATATATTATTATTAATATTCTTGTCATTATTAAATTTTTAAATAATGAAATTGTATAGTTGTTAAATGAATATATTATTTGTGTATAAACTAGAAATTCTATCATATGTTGCAATGGAAACGTTTTAAGGTAGGATCCTAAGAAATAGTAGCACACAAGACTAAACTCAAAATTTTATACAATTTTTATTTATTTACGAGTGTTTGTGTGAGAAATTTTTTGTTCATTTCAATATACATGTATTATTTTAAATTTGAATGGATAATATCAATATAGATTTTGTGAAAACTTATAATGACTGAATAATGAAATTTCTATTAATTGTTTGCAAGAAGAAAATCAAAAGCTTGCCCCATCTTTACAAGTCAACCTAAATTACATTAATATGTATAATAATAACAACAACATCTAAATCATCCATAATATAATTAGATGGATAAAGTGATATTAGATGTAAAAAAAGACTTCAACAAAGTATTAAATACAACTTAAGATGATTGATTTCCCTTGTAAATGGAGATACTTAACATAACCCTAGGTTTGAATCTTTGACAATTAATAATGATGGTTATCCAAATTAAAACAATTTCAAATAAGTCCATGGTAATATAAATATAATTTAGAAACGAGAATAGTGAGCTTCTAATATCAAACTATTTCAATGAGGTGGTCAACATGCCTACAGTGACTTTCATTTCATCCAAATTAGTTTCTCATTTGAATATGTATTTTCCAACATTAATTTCTTAGCATAAGATGCATAATACAACGTGAAAGGAATTATCTTTGAGTTTTCATATCCTCTATTTTTTTGTGACTATCTCAATCACATGAACCTTCAATGGGTGTCTCAGAAACTTGGATGTCTTTTCTTTTCTCTCAGAAAATGAATGATGCTTTCATTGAAGATGAAGTTTGTGCATATTTAATTCGGTCATGCTCATCGCTTCAATAAAATTAAATATAATTGTTGTTTCTCATTTTTTCCGTGTTAGATTAATTTTGGCTATGTGATAAATTCATGTCAAGCTTTCTTTTACCAATGGGTTTTTTCATGGCGGTATTTCTTGTAATATAGTCTATTTCATGGCTTGATTACTTTTATGACCTTATAACTACGCTTACATTGCCTCAAATAATTTATGATGTATTGAAATAAGCATATACATACCATATTAGTGCATTTATTTAAATTTGAAGTCTTGTAGAACTTTTATGCAACCATAAGTGATGTTTCTCTTTTGTGATGCCTGGGCTATCACACTCAACCCCACAATCACACTCTCTTGTGCATATAAGACTACATTTCTGTTCTAGCCCAAATAATTTTAAATTTGGGCAATTTACAATTATGTGGAAATACCTTTCTTCATTTACCGCCTATAACCCATGATGCATATAATAGACTTTTCTATTATATTCCCAACCAAATCTCAGCTAAGGTTTTCCTTCGATTTAATGATATTCAGTCTTTTGAAAAGTCCTACCATAAGTTTGGAATAGAATAACTCTCGGCCTATAACTCAAGCTTATTACATTAAACCCAATGGTTACAATAACCATTCTGAAGCCCACATTCTACCTCCTTCAAGCATATAATTATTCACCCGCATATTCACGTAATTTCAAGGCTTGTATGAATTAAAATTCATATCAAATATTCGTGCACCTATGCAATTGGCTTTTGGATACAAAACATATAGTTTAACCCAAAACCTTACTAATTCATCTCACCTCTCCACCATTTGGCGAATATTTAATTTGGGATATAAAACCATAACCCCAAATAATATTAAATCTCAACTATTAACACAATATGTTCGGGTCCCGCAACAGGGCTTACTTCACTAATGCATTTCATATCCGGGCCCACATTTCAATCATGTTCACAAATAAAAGTTCGACCTTAATATAACTCAATGTGCCAACCCATAATACGTCTGACCCATAACATGTCATTTAAGCTTTGGTTTGTAATTCAAATATGAACGTCAAAATTAATTTGGGCTCACAGCAACTTACCTCATTAACTTTCATACATCGCTTAGTATGACCACTGTAGATTTTGCAGCACTAACCATCGGACGGATATCGTGCAATAAACTTGCATAGGCTTTGGATTTCAAAAATTACATGACATAAATGGTTTTCAAATACCACCTATCACCACGCGTCAGATAAGGACTGATATCGTGTTTTTTTTCTGGATACCACTTACTGGTCTTAAGGCTACGCAAAACCCATTCACTATTTTCTGAATCCGCCTTTGTTGCTTGCTCCCACCATTTGACTTCGTTCGATTTTAACTTCACTGTGCTTTGCCATTAACCAATGCTCCAACGTATCTCGATGCCATATTCCACTAAACAATACTTAACACAAATTATGTCAATAATAAATGAATTCCAAAAAGATCAGAATCCTCTACCTACAGAGTTTAATCAAAACCGCATAAATCAATTAAAGTTTCAAGGAACAAATTGGCTCTTCACACAGAGATTAAAAAACTAGATACCTCAATAGGATAATGACTTAGGAACCAAAAGGAATCGAGCCCTCCTTCAATAGAGACTATAGGAATTCGATTCGCTTCAGATTTCATCCAATATATCATATATAAATCCAGACAGACAATTAATTGTTTTCTGGAATCGATCCTTTCAGTGATCGATCCACTCAATTTGCAAATAAAATTGAAACACACGCAGCCTCAAGCAAGAATCAAAAGGAACCTGAATTTCTCTCTACAATTAAATTCAATTAATTACCAAGACTTAATTCCTCATGTGAATAGTATTCACCATCACATATAGAATCTCTATCTCTGGCCTGATTTTCAAACCAGTGGCCCTTTTCACAGCTACCCGTAGGCTTACAACAAACCCTACTGTCCAAAATCCTAATTTGTCTCTACCTAGATATGATCCCTGGTGTTTAAATTTATACAAAATATTAATGAATCGATTCAGCTCCTATACATCTTGAAAAAAATCTTGAAATTCTTCAAAGTCATAAACTTAGAATCAATTCCCAAAATTACTGAAACTGATCCTAAATTTACTCTTAACCCTCGGTTGTCTCTTCAAATCCATAACTAATTAACTCCCTCTCATGTTCTCCCATGATTTGGGAATATTTACAATTCCTTACCAATTTATTCAAATTTCTAATAATTACATGAGAATTTAAAAACATAAGACCCCCCTATGTCTTATAAAAATACAAAGTATTTCTTGAGTTTAATGCCCCTGCATCAGAGTCCCAAGGTTCAAATTGTTCATGATCTCCTGATCATGTGCCTTCAGCCCTTGTTTTCCTGGATCCCATACTTCATTTTGCTACTTTCCAACAGCTGCATTACTCTCCAACTGCACTCCTCCAGGTCTCTATATCATGTTATGCATCTTCCCTCCAGCTGTGCTTTCACAATCCCTTCTTGTCTTTGCTTTGCTAAAATCCTTCTGCCCTCTTGCTGCTGTTTGCTGCTTCTGAGACACCTTCATCATCAGTCTTCTAATGTTTTCAATTTCTTTGTCCAACTTATCTATCGTCTGGAAATTTCTCTGCCCACTGCTGCTGCTTCCAATCTCTGTTGCTGACAATACTGTTGCTGTTACTACCTCCAAGAATATTGCCGCTGCCCTTGTGGCTATCTCCTCCATTGTTGTTGTAATTGTTTTTACTTCTGTAGATGTCACCCCACATGTTGATGCCTCTGTGGCTGCCTCCCAAACCTCCTAAATGTGTCTTAAGATATCTCCCTCTGCAACATTCTTTTTCTCATCGCCTGCAAATTTACTTTTAAAAAGAAAATTATCCTTCAATTCTCTAACCGCAGTAACATACTCATTCATTTCTCCTTGTGTACTAGTAAGCATGATTAATTTCTGCAAACTAGTATTTGCTCCTATTCTTTTCAAAGCTTCAAGAATTTTCACTCTAGTGTCTGCAATTTCATTCTCTTGTTTAATTATTTCCAGAAAACATTTCAACCATTCATTTTGTACTTGTCTCACATCATCAATATGCTGCAATTTTAATTCAGCATCTTCTTCTTCTTCCTTGAAAATATTCAGTAATTGTCCTTCATCATCTTGATTGACTCTGGCAATCAAATCAAGTTCTTCAACCACTGTATCCTCATCCTCTATCAGAGTAGAATTCTGATTCTTCATCATTGTGTCAGTTTTAGAAATATGTCCTCCAGTCTTCTCTTGGCTATTCAGACAAGCCAGATCCTCCTTGTGACCAACAGTAACAAGTTCTTGCATGACTGTTTCACCTTCCTTCAAGACAATCCAAAGAGATGGACTGTCTCCTACAATACCTATAAGCACAATCAAATTGTCAGTTTCAAAATCACAAGACCCAATGTTCTCAATTGATGATCCAGTTGTCACGTCTCCCAAACCCATATATATATATATATTTTTTTTTATAACAGGTCTATATACACCCCGGTTGGGGAAAGACAATTGAACCTGTGATGAATGCTACCCATATACATAATTCCCCTATGGAATATAAGAATCTTCATGAGAATTTTTGGGCTGGACCTCCCCTCTTCTCAGTCCATGTAGTAGACTTGTATATCTATATATATTACCTTGTATTCCTCAGGTTTTTTCTTTTCAGAGTTTTGTCCAACTCTAGATGATCACTAGGCCCTCCCTCAAACTTCCCAGTTTGCAGGCCTTATAAAATTTTCAACATTTAAAGTTGCAGCATCGAGGTATAGATGTATGCCTCCTCGCATACATCTATCTATACCTTAACCTCCATCGCTCCAACTACTTTCCCTGCCAGTTTTATATGACTAAAAATAGATGCCCCGTTCATGGTATTTTTACATATGTTTAAAATCTTTCCTCACACAATAACTTTTATCACACACTAGATTATTCAATAGGATTTTCTCTCTTATTTAATGTTAAGCAAACATTCCACATGTGACCCTCCTTGATGATTCAATGTTCAGATGTGGAAACTAGGAAACGGATCCTCTTGACTAATCGAGAGGGGGTAGAGAATACTCAGAATCAAGACAGTTTAGAATTCCTAGTGTTAGATCCTCGTCCTTAGTTAGGATTCAACTTCCGTATTCATGTTTACACTTATATTTAATAGAATATTGTAAATTCTAAATTTTACAATTCTTTCCACGAATACGTACCCTCGAGGGCCGCTGCTCCCTATCGTTATCGACATATGAATTCGGGACCACCGCATTGTTATGATAGATTTAGTTGTTTGGTACTTGCTGTTCATGGTTACTGTTTTGTTAACATTTTCTGTTTATACACACATAAATTAAATATTTCTTTAAGAGATAGCAAGCTATACCTATACATGGTTATTAAATTTGCTGTTCAATTGCTCTATCATCTCTAACCTCACTACTAACCATTTGTTCGAGATCACTAGCTTTGGTTTGCCATTACATGAACTACTTAACACTTAATCATAACATTAAAACGCATCATATAATGAAAATCTATAAAGCATTATGAACTACAACACTAATTCATAAACCGTATAAACAACTATAAATGTTAAAATTCATAAAAACATGGATATGTTTAATACAGACTTACAAAAATCTGCCAATTTATGCATGCACCCCACTTCCATGACCAGTCCACCCAACCTTAGAGTTCGTT
Source organism: Pinus albicaulis (assembly GCA_034641835.2). NCBI lineage: Eukaryota > Viridiplantae > Streptophyta > Pinopsida > Pinales > Pinaceae > Pinus > Pinus albicaulis. The sequence continues at coordinate 696,216 of JAXQQM020070762.1, read as the reverse complement.
TGTCTCCAGAACTCACCCCCGAGCTGAGATCCTCCAAGAACAGACTAACCTCAATCTGTTCTGGAGCAGCTTATTTAAGCTGTGCTTTCCCCAAAGCCTGTTTCCAATTCTGCGTCCAGAATTTCAGGATGCTTTATTCCTGTTTAGCCTAGGTTTCCCATTTTGGGACTCTTTAAAGCTGCTTTAAGCTTTTCCTCAGCTTTTCCAGCTTTTTCTCACCTCTTCCCAACTACTCCTCTTCATTGGGGAAATTTAGATTTTTCCTCAAAAATCTAAATTAGAAATAATTTCTTTCAAGGATTTTTGAAAGATTTGGGGAAAGTCTTTTTCCTTTTCCATCACCTCATTGATTAGGCATGTGATCTCACTTTCTCATCTGGTCATAGTGCATACATCATATTTTATTTATTTTTCATAAATACATAGTTAACCACAAAAATTATCCATTGGGGTCCACTCCCCTTTGGATTTATGTTCAGATGTCTCATTTGAAAAGCATAGAACTTGGGGGTGTTACATATTCCCCCTCTGAAAGTAAACACCGTCCTCGGTGTTGACAACTATCTACTTAGTTTATTTTGAACATAATTATGAATGCTGTTCCATCATCTTAGCTTCTCTGTTCCATGTAGCTTTTCAGCAGTAAAGTGCTCCACTGCACCTTTACTCTAGCTACTGTTCGTTTTCACAATTCAATTCCTTCTCGCTTTCATCTCTGAAGCGACTCTGGAAGGAAATTCCTCTTCAGGTTCCACCTGGACCAGATTTCAAATCAATCATGTGAGAAGCATCATGTAAAAATAATTTTTTTTTTTTTTTCCAACATGGAACATATCAGGAATTTTACTATGCAAGGGTAAGGCTAATTTATAAGCCACTAGTTTCCCTCCTTCCCAACACCTTCCTCGGTGTTACACTTTAACGTTGACTTTTTCATCTTTGACAAAGATTTCTTCTTTGTTTTTGCTTTGTTTCCAGCAGAGTACTCTCCTGCTTTATGCAGTTGCTTTTCTTTCTACTTCTTTGCAAGGAGTCTGTCTAGAAAATCTTTTATTCTGTTTTCCCTGTTCACAATTCATACCAATGTAAGAAATGTCAGGTACATACAATTGATCATCCACAACCACATTCTGCATTTCACTAACTTAAGAATTTCAGTTATTAGTCAAACCGTTCAGGTTCAGAATAGTTCAGTGCACTTTTAGTACACTACTTATCCTTTCTTGTTTCTTTAGTGAGGTTTTTTTTTTTTCCTCCCTCAACTTGGTCCAATTCAGCTTTTCTGGAGTTTCTAGGTGATTTATCTTCACCTTTTTCCTTCTTGTTTCCAGAGTGTACAATTTCCTGTTACACACTTGGCTAAACAATTTGACAATTTTTCATTAGTAATCATAAATGAATGAAAACAGTTGTACTATATGCATGATTATGCTTACCCTTTTCCAGTTCATCGTTGTACTTCCAGTACCTTCTCATTCATAAGTATTACTACTTGATAATGTCAAAATAGAATTTGACACAATTTTCCCCTTTTTTTAAAGAATTACCACAATTTATACATTTTCTTAAAAAAAATTCTTTACATTCTACTGGGACCATTTATTCTACCACCATAGTATTTATTACTCCTTTAACCATAATTAGAGCAATAATATTCAGCCATATGATAAAATATGTCCTTCCCTTGTACTTGCAGCTTTTAAGGTGAATTCACTTTTAATAATCTCCAGTGAATCAGTATAAAGTTTGAGAAATAACTTAACATGTATGAAGATATTATATTCATACAACTCAACAAGGTTAACATTATAACATATAACCAGATCGCCTATATTTATAATGTTACTTGTATATTTTAACTTATGTCTCACGTGCAATTTGTTTCATTTTTAATTTATCCTCAATTCCACCACATTGTATATATATATTCCAATAAAGTGAAACATAAAAAAAAAAAATTCTTTATAAAACTCTTTGTTATATGAACCATTATATTTCATATCCTTAAATCTTCCACTCTTTTTCATGTATATATAGAACCACTCTATATATATATAATATCCACAATATATATATAATACAATTCCATCATGTATATATAAAATCCACTGCATATATATATATCCACCAAACATATATATACTATATATAAAATCCAAAGAGTTTAATTAATACTCCTTAAATTTTTTTTTTTCTTATTTAATGTACTATACCTTCGTACCAACTTACATTTTTCCTTTGTGATGGACTTATAAAGTTTTAATTTGAACCAATACAAGGACAATTGAGAATTTACAACTTATATTTAACATACCTCTATTAAATATAAATTGTCTTTTTTTTCTTATACACCTTTCCCTATATATCCCAATATAACTCTCCTTTTTATTTTTTCAAAGTAACTTGTAACGAAATAGTTAACTAAATACACCTCTTTGGAATTTATCCACTAGATTAAACTTTAATTTAAACACCCCCTCTTTAACTTAAAGTTTAAGGTCTACTTTAATTAAAATCCGCCTCCTCAAAATTACTTTTATTGAACTTTAATTTAACTCCACCCCTTTTAAATTAAAGTTTAAAGTCTCCTTTAATTTAAAACCCACAAAGTGAATACTTTACCCTTTTAAACTATATTTTCATTTCATATAAGGTAAGAATGGATATATCACCCTTTTCGAATTCCATGCCACCCACTCATTTAACCATTCTTTAATTATAACTGAGATAATAAAGGGTTATATAAGGTTTACATCAACTATGATTATAATAAAATCATTTAACCCTTATTTAATTACAACCAATGCAATAAAGGGACATGTAATGTTCTCATCAACTATGATTATAATAAAAGGGACCATATGAAGTTCCCACCGATTATGATCTAAGGGAGTCGTTATATCCATTTGGAGCTAAGGTCACACTTACCCACTTTCGACCTCTAACCTTTTATATCCATTTCCACCACCCAACTATATTTATACTCCTATGGTTATTGCAAGTGTAAAGTCATATATATATATAGGTAAAGGTCTAACATTATACCGATTAGCGCCTCGTATATAGATATGTATCTGCCCATTATATATGTGTCAAACTTTATATATATATATTTTTTTCCGGCCCAACTTAATTATTAGGTATTGTTAATGTTTCACTTCAGCATCATTTTGGTATATACCTATATAACATATTGTATCATCGCTTGGGTAACCAACTACCCGATAATCTTCCAAGCTGTATGGAAAAGAATGATGATTATTTATCTGCCCTTCACGCTATATGGTTTCACCCCCCTCACATACATATAAATCAAGATCATGTATGATGTATGGTCTTATATATATTTAACACACGTACATTGGCTCTAAAAATGTATGACCACCATTTTTGCAATTTACATGATACCCGCCTACCATTAACCTGACACTATATGCGCCTCCACGTGTAGGTTAAGGATAGAATCACCATATTTATATATGTAGAGGTGCCATATATATATATATATATATATATAACATATTTATATCCAAGACCTTTTCCATAGTTAACAAAATATAAATTTCATGAGTAAATATATATATCACTTATATATATATATATATATATATATATATATATATATAACCTGTTTCCATTCAAGACCTTTGCCACAATATCTATATATAGCATATATAGGTCCAAAGTCTTTTGGAAACACCACTATTTAAAATTTGTTTATAGTTTAAGGGGTAAAACTTCTATTAATCCAATTATCGACCGAGGCCCTTTTTCATTTCCATTTTCAATATATATGCCTTTAGGTCATTTATTCTTACCCATCGAGATATTTATATAACCAAGGAACTGTTAACTCTTATGGTTTAATATTGTATACTCCTAAGTATATATCTTTCGGCTATATTTAATTTCATGTCATTTATAGGTATATGCACACCTATAATGATATAGAGCAATTGTAGGTTAAAACTCTTTTGTATATTTAATTTAAGCGCAATCATATCCATAGACGCCGGTATTGAAAGGACCTCCTTTAAACTTTCATTTGGTTATTCCCGTATTTATCGGCCGCAGGTAACGTGAGAATAATTTGATTATACCATATCATGGTTACGTACGATAACCTTTACCCACGTTTACCATGGACACAGTTTAGGGTTTGTAACTCTGGTATGGTAGCCCTCCGTCCGCACAGGTAGCGACTCCACCACATGGCTGTTTTCAAATACCACGGTCGAATCAAACCCTAGGCTGAGCCCTACTCCTGCGCGCACGAAATACGATTTTGGTTTCTGGTTTTGTGTGCAGATGACAGGTTTCTTGGCGTCCGCAAGCGTCTGGTTGCGTATGACGATTTTCGGACTGTGACAACTCCTGCCACAACTCATTTCTCAACAGCTGGAGAAGAGAGAGCGGGAAGGTCTTTTCGATGTGCCACCTCTCCTTAATTCTCTTGCAACCCACCCCTCAAGTACTCTAAACCGGCTTACAGTATTATTAAGCTGACAAAAGGGTACCCAGGGTTGTAGCTCATCGTTACTCTAGAAATCCTCTTCGATATTTCGCAACAATTCGACTTAGCTGGAGGGTACCTGAATAACTTCGTGAACAGGATTTCCCGTACCTGTAGCTCTTTTGATTCAGGGTTTGGAGTTCCTTATTAACCTTTCACAGTCTCAACCTGTATTACTACTCGCCTCCTTCCTTCGTTGTTTCAGGTCTTGCTAATTCACGGCTGCGGTGTTTTTCATCACCGGCTCGCCTTCTACCGCCCCGGCCTTACCTGGGTATTCTGCGATTTATGGGTTTTCTTTCAAAGTAGAACGTGTTCTGAACATGGTTTTTTTTTTTTTTTCTAGAACTGCCTTTTGTGGCTTTATACTAGCGATGCCTATGACGCTCATACGGTTTGCTTCACGGCAATATTGCAGGTTTTCAGGTTGTTCCTGTGGGGGTTTGCAGGAAACGATTCAGAGATGCCGCGGCCATCATGGCGTTGGCTTGAAAAACTTTTTTTTTTTCTATTTGGCATTATTTATCCAGGACAATGAATCGATCATGGCCCGCAAGAATTTGGCTATCAGTTTTCTGAAGCGCTGTTAATATATTTCATGTTAGCGTAGGTTGATTTTGGTGCATATCTCTTTGCTTTCTTTCCACCCGGGATCTGCTTATACGCAATCAGCGTTCATAGTTATTTGTTGACTTTTAATAAATCACATATATACATATATTGGAGTGAGGGTCGAATAACTATGTTCGAGCTCTCGGCGCCTTCTTGTTTACTTTGTTATTTCTTATATTTTATTATTTATAAGTTTCAGTTATGTTTAACCCTGCTATTTAAATGCATCAGGGTTTGATTTATATGCATAGATCCTTCCACGTAACCCTAAACCACCGCGCGAGTATATTTTTCTTTTCTCTTGTTTCATAGTTCATGCAGAAGGTAAATATACTACTAATGTTAGAACTATGGCCCACGGCCGTTGTAAACAATCTGGATGAGTATATATATATATATCCATAAGAATGTTCTATGGACATCGCGCCCTATAGGTATATGCTCAAATTACTTCTCGACTGTAACATTAGGTTCAACATTTAAAAGTAGATATTCAATTTTTTTATATGCCGGGTACGTGCTATGAGTGTCATAGTCGTTCAAGGATTTACCACGTATTATTATAATATGACCATACTTCTGTTCTATTAGAGATAATGATCACCAATATATATTGCGTTGATTCATTTTGATATCGCTTTTCTTTTTTAATATATGTTCGTATATATATATGTTTCCCAGTTATATTCCCCTTTTTTTTTTTTTTAAATACCCATCATTACACTATATGATTTGGGTTTTTATAGCGCTGATGACATATATAAATTTTCTAATATATATATGGTTCCGCTCATGCCGTGCTAAAATTCTAATATGCTACTATACCTGTTATATATTAGTGCTTTTCTCAAAATAAAACTGATCATCGATATAAAATCAAGCACTTATTTCGTTCTTGGAACATATAAAATTCATATATGTTTATATTTATGGCTCAATTGAAATTTAGGTTAACAAGAATTAAATCGTGTAACTCTTCGATCTTGTTAATATATATATATATATATATATATATATAGCGTTTTGAATGCATAGATCTATCAGAAATCGAAAGTTCAATTGATATGCTACACTAATCATAAATTAACTTTAGGTCCTTAATGTTTATTTCAAGGTTTAGACTTGAAGTTATAATACCAATTATTCTAACATTGTTATTGGTACCATCACCCTTCTATGGTGCAGATTTCCTTGGTAGTTTAATCACAATGCAAGATACACTCTCTAGAGTCCTTACTCTGAGATTCTATTTTCCTTTTGAGGTAGACTCATAGGTATTCAATAGTGCTGAACTAGAGGACAGAATTTATAAATTAAGCCCTTTACTGAAATAATTGTTTTCCAAGAGTAAGGGTAATCTGAAAAGGCAATATACACTTATGACTGTTATCAACATCCTATAGAGTAAAAATTTATTGTTCTCTTCTTTCAGAATCTGAAAAAAAAACAAATATTAGTATTACTAAGGCACTTTAGTTCTGTTATCATGGTTCTCTATTATAACATAAGCATATCATCTCATTTTTGTATCTACAGGGAATGCAACAAAAATTTAATCATCTGTAGAGGCTAAGTAACTTCCGATTTAAACAGATTTAAATTTTGTATGTAGCCACTTTATACTAATTTAAATGGAAGAGCATCATCCCATTCATGCAGTAGACCAACCATCCCTCCACAGAACAACCTTTACTCTTATCTCTAGAAGTTCCCTTTCCTATGTATCTAGGGAATAAATATAAATTCATTTTTTTCTCTTGTTTTTCATCACAGTAAGGAACACTTAGTTTAGCAGTTTTAAGAATGGAAATCATCCTTCTATACTCCTTGTAGTCTTTGCTCGACCTATGGGCTTAAATTCTGCATGTTCATGGTAGTACTATTCTCCTCTTTCCTCTTTATTAACTTTACCATTGATCTTTTCTACTGTATTAAGATGGTTTCAGTATCTTAACTTTATGAACACTGAAATTTCTTTTACATAACGATGATGGTAGGACAATAGATAAATATGTCATTTACTATTTTTTTCTGAGAGATATTGGTTTCCTGTTTTAAACCTATTATAGGTTTAACCATTCTGGTATATGAGCCTCCTCATATTACTCCCATATCAATGTCTCTACATCACAATCAGTTACATGTATACCTGAAAGTATATCCAAGATATTTGTATACTTGAAGAAATATTTTTTAATATTCATAAAATTTATAACAGTGAACCATTTCTTTGTGAGCACATATCTTGCCCAATTTTTGAACTTTGGCTCCTATACCATTTGTCACGTCTCCCAAACCCATATTTTTTTATTTTTTTTTATTTTTTTTATAACAGGTCTATATACACCCCGGTTGGGGAAAGACAATTGAACCTGTGATGAATGCTACCCATATACATAATTCCCCTATGGAATATAAGAATCTTCATGAGAATTTTTGGGCTGGACCTCCCCTCTTCTCAGTCCATGTAGTAGACTTGTATATCTATATATATTACCTTGTATTCCTCAGGTTTTTTCTTTTCAGAGTTTTGTCCAACTCTAGATGATCACTAGGCCCTCCCTCAAACTTCCCAGTTTGCAGGCCTTATAAAATTTTCAACATTTAAAGTTGCAGCATCGAGGTATAGATGTATGCCTCCTCGCATACATCTATCTATACTCAGTGAACCTCCATTGCTCCAACTACTTTCCCAGCAGTTTATATGGACGGTAAATAGATGCTCTGTTCATGGTATTTTTACATATGTTTAAAATATTCCCTCACACAACTTTTATCACACACTAGATTATTCAATAGGATTTTCCCCCTTATTTACTGTTACAGACATTCAACATGTGTGACACTCTGGGACAGATTCAGCTGTTCCATGGGAAAACTAGGAAACATATCCTCTTGATTCAATCAAATGGGGGTAGAGAATACTGAACCGGATAGTTTAGAATTCCTAGTGTTAGATCCTCGTCCTTAGTTAGGATTCAACTTCCGTATTCATATGGTTACACTTATATTTAATAGAATATTGTAAATTATAAATTTTACAATTCTTTCCATTGAACACAGCTGAGGGTTGTTGTTCCCTACTTTCTGTTATTGATTACAGTGAATTCTGGACCATCAGTATGGTTATGATAGATTTAGTTATTTGGCACTGGCTGTTCATGGGTACTGTTTGGTTAACATTTTCTGGTTATACAGACATCAACTAAATATTTCCTTAAGAAATAGCAAGCTATACCTATACATGGTTACCAGATTTGCTATTCAATTGATCTGTCATCTCTAACCTCATTACTACCAGATGCTCATCCATACAATCCAACCATTTGTCTCTGAGATCACTAGCTTTGGTTTGCCATTACATGAACTACTTAACACTTAATCAATCTAACATTTGCATAATGCATCATAGCATGACAATTCATAAAGAGCATAATGAACCTTAAAATCACAATTCATAAACTGCATAATGAACCATAACAACAAAATTCATAAACCATGGACATGTTTAATTCAACTTACAGAAATCTCCCAATTTATGCATGCACACCACTACTATGACCAGTCCACCCAACCTTAGAGTTCGTTTGTCTCCAGAACTCACCCCCGAGCTGAGATCCTCCCGCAACGTACCAACTCCTCCATCTGTCTCCGCCGGGAGTGCCTATTTAAGCCGTGCTTTCCCAAGCCCTCGTTTCCACCCTCGCGGGCCCTAATTTCGCCAGGATGCTTTATTCCTCGTTTAGCCTAGAAGCCTGGCCCCGGGACTCTTTAAAGTTGTTTTAAGCTTTTCCTCACTTTTCCAAATTTTTCACCTCTCTTCCCAACTACTCCTCTTCATTGGGGAAATTTAGGATTTTCCTCAAAAATCGAAATTAGAAATAATTTCTTTCAAGGATTTTTGAAAGATTTGGGGAAAGCTCTTTTTCCTTTTCCATCACCCTTATCGATTAGGCATGTGATCTCACTTTCTCATCTGGTCATAGTGCATACATCATATTTTATTTATTTTTCATAAATACATAGTTAACCACAAAAATTATCCATTGGGGTCCACTCCCCTTTGGATTTATGTTCAGATGTCTCATTTGAAAAGCATAGAACTTGGGGGTGTTACACCAGTTACCAATTCTTCTCTTTGCAGTTCCAAGTCTTCTTCAGGACTCGAAAAATCTTCACTATCTTTCTCCTTAGCTTCTAGATTTATCTCCACTATTCCAATCACCATGTTAAAATGATGATCCTTCCCTATGTTTTTAGCTAACATAGTTTCCTTCTTATTAACTTTCCTGACAATTTCCATTTGTTGTTCTTCTTTGCCTGCATAGTTAACACATGAGCGTTCAGCACTAAAATTACAAGGTCTCAATACCTATTCCTCCTCTAAAAACACATCAGTATGTTGTCCTGAGTTTCGTCGCACTTCCTTTGTTAGCACATCAATATGCTGATTTGCATCCTCCATGAGACTGTCAGCTAGTCTCTCCTTTCCATCATCTGCTTCATGAACATTATCCATGAAGACCTTCCTATTCTTCTTCCCCACCAAATTATCTTGTGCATAGGTCCTTTTTTTCTCCAATTCTCTTCTTTGAAAATCCAACCTTGTATACAATTCAACAATTTCAATTGGAGTAGATTTTGGGAACCTCACACAACCTTTTATACCTTCACTTGTTCTTGACTGATCATCAGATGGTCCTTCACCTCTTGCCTCAATATTCTCATTAGACTCCCTTGTCTTCAATTTCTCGTGAGATCTTGCTATCTCAGCATTGATCTAAATAGATTTCAGATTCAATTTTTCCTCCTCAATAAACTTTAAATCTTGTTCATCTCTCTGTGATGTACCTGCAAACATACACAACTCTTTAGTTTTAAAAACACAAGACTTATCAGTTTTGGTTTCATTCTCAAGCACTTCCCTTTGAACAAATCTGCATGTTGAATATTCAAATTCCATCCTTGAATCAAGAACTCGGAGTTCCTTCCTCTGTAGAACCTATAATCTCCTCACAATTGTCAAGTTCACAAATATAAGGCTCTACATCATCTAGATGATCTGGACTTGTCCAATAACTCAGGAAATCATCAATGATTTCCTCTTTAGCAAGACAAACTTCTTGTTGCATTATGTCTTCATCATGGTTCATAAGATCCTTCATAGATCTGTGTTCTTCACATGTACTCTGTTTTGCTTCACAAACAAAAATTTATTTTCTTAACTCCGCTTCTCTAAGTTCTTCTTTCAATAAGGCAATCTCCTTTTGCCTCAACCTCAATTGTAATGGTAGCCATTTTACTCTCTTATTCATGAGCCAACCAACTCTCTATCTTTCCTCTATCATCATCTCCAATTTATTAAACTGTTCTTTGACCTCAGCTATCTCTTTCCAATATTCTGCATCAGTCAAATGCTGCCTTATGCCATTTGCCTTGGCATCTACTTTTTCCTTTCTGTTGTGACCTCTCTCAGAACCTCTGCAGTCTCAGCTATGACTATCAGTAGTCATAATTTTCTCCATGAGTTCTTCACCCACAAGCTGCACTAAGCCTCTGCAACAGTAAGCTATCCTGCTGCCACTTACCTCACCAATCCTTTCCTCCCGATCTGGTCTTTTGGCAAGTACTGGTTCTCCTTTTGCTGGAACCTTCTGAGCACTATCTTTTGCACTCTCTAGGCTTCACTCTGCAACTTTTCAAGAACACATCTGTTCTTCTTTCATCCAACCTCTATTTGGAATTCTCTGGGTTCTGCCACACTTTCTTCTTCACTTTAGAATCCTCTGCTGGACTCTTTCATAACTGCTCTCAAAGCTGTGATCTGCTTCTGCTGAAATTTCTTCAATTGCCTGCAATATGAATTTTGCAAACAATTTTTCAAACCAGAGTTAAATAATGCTCATCAATCACCTTCCAAGATCCCTGTGTGATATTGATGCTCCTCTCACCTGCACTGCATCTCTGTATGTTGCAATCTTTATCAGTTTCAAAAATCTGATCTTTCTATTAGACATCCGATTAGAAAAAACTTGAACTTTCAAAAAGAGCTATTCCAGCTCTGATACCACTTGATGCCCGGGCTACCACACTCAACCCCACAATCACACTCTCTTGTGCATAGAAGACTATATTTTCGTTCTAGCCCAAATAATTTTAAATCTAGGCAATTTACAATTATGTGGAAGTACCTTTCTTCATTTATCGCTTGTAACCCATGATGCATATAATAGAATTTTTTATTATATTCCCAACCAAATATCAACTAAGGCTTTCCTTCGATTTAATGATAATAGGTCTTTTCAAAAGTCCTACCATAAGTTTGGAATAGAATAACTCTCGGCCTATAACTCAGGCTTATTACATTAAACCCAATGGTTGTAATAACCATTCTGAAGCCCACATTCTACCTCCTTCAAGACTATAATTATTCACCCACATATTCACGTAATTTCAAGGCTTGTATGAATTAAAATTCATATCAAATATTCATGCACCTGTGAAATTGGCTTTTGGATACAAAACGTATAGTTTAACCCAAAACATTACCAACCCATATCACCTCTCCACCATTCGGCAAATATTTAATTTGGGATATAAAACCATAACCACAAATAATATTAAATCTCAACTATTAACACAATATGTTCAGGTCCCACAGCAGGGCTTATTTCGTTAACGCATTTCATATACGGGCACACATTTCAATCACGTTAAAAAATTAAAGTTTGACCTTAATATAACTCAAAGTGCCAACCCATAATACATCTGGCCCATAGCATGTCGTTTAAGCTTTGGTTTGTAATTCAAATATCAACGTCAAATTTGATTCGGGCCCACAGCAACTTACCTCGTTAACTTTCATACATCGCTCAGTATCACCACCATAGATTTTCCAGCGCTGACCATTAGATGGATATCACACAATAAACTTGCACATGCTTTGGATTTCAAAAATTACACGACATAAATGGTTTTCAAATACCACCTATCGTCACGCGCCAGACAAGGAATGATATCACGTTTTTTTCTGGATACCACTTACCGGTCTTGAGGCTACGCGAAACCCATTCACTGTTTTCTGAATCCGCCTTTGTTGCTTGCTCCCACCATTTGACTTCATTCGATTTTAACTTCACGGTGATTTGCCATTAACCAACCCTCCAACGTATCTTGGTGCCATATTCCACTAAATAATACTTAACACAGATTATGTCAATAATAAAGGAACTCCGAAGAGATCAGAATCCTCTACCTATAGAGTTTAATCGAAACCACATAAATCAATCAAAGTTTCTAGGAACGAATTGGCTCTTCACACATAGATTAACAAATTAGATCCCTCAATAGCATAATTACTCAAGAACCAAAAGGAATCAAACCCTCCTTCAACGGAGACTACATGAATTTGATTCACTTCAGATTTCATCCAATATATCATATATAAATCCAAACAGAAAATTAGATGCTTGTTGGAATCGATCCTTTGAGTGATTGATTCACTCAATTTGCAAATAAAATTGAAACACATGCAACCTCAAGCAAGAATCAAAAGGAACCTGAATTTGTCTGTACAATTAAATTCAATTAATTACCAAGACTTACTGCCTCATGTGAAGAGTATTCACCATCACATATAGAATCTCTGTCTCTGGCCTGATTTTCAAATTAGTGGCCTTTTTCACAAGTACCTGTAGGCTTACAACAAACCCTACTATCCAAATCCTACTTAGTCTCTACCTAGATTTGATTCCTGGTGTTTACATTTATACAAAATATAAATAAGTCAATTCAGCTCCCATACAGCTTGACAAAACTCTTGGAATTATCCAAGGTCCTAAACTTATACTTAGTTCCTAAAACTACTTAAACTGATCCTAAATTTACTCTTAACCCTCAGTTGTCTCTTCACATCCCTAACTAATTAACTCCCTCTCATGTTCTTCCATGATTTGCGAATATTTTCACCCTCACCGCCTTATTCATCCCTGTCCATGGTACATGAGAATTTAAACATAAGACCCCCCTATGTCTTATAAAAATACTAAGTATTTCTCAATTCTAATTCCCCCGCATCATTTTGACAAACTCACCGGAAGGTTGTAGACTTCACACAACCTTAGCTAGAATCAAGCCTAGATGGTGTGGTTATTTTAAGAGATAAAATCAAATGGATAGGAATTTATACATCAATATACATTGGAGATGAGGTGTATCGCTGCTGCGTTTTTCTTATGAATTTTTTTATGAATTGTGGACCATAGGAGTAACCAAGAGTTTCGACGAAATCCAAAGTAGCAAGCTTGTAATGGTCTCCGATACATCCTGTAAACTTAAACTTGATATCTTGTGTAAGGTTGAGCACATTATATAACTAATATTTCATTGAAAATATTATATAGAAATTAATTTATTTATGAATTGTGGACCATAGGAGTAATGAAGAGTTTCAAAGGAATCGAAAGTAGCAAGCTTGTAATGGTCTCTGATACCTATTGTAAACTTAAAATTTATACCTTGTGTAAGATTGAGCACTTGATATAACTAATATTGCATTGAAAATATTATATAACACTTGTCAGGAACCATGACGTTTGGCATATATTATGTAATAATTTATGCTACAAGAATGAAAGTTGGAAATTCTAGGTTTTCAATATTTTCTCTGTGTTAATTGTGTTATCTTTTGTATTCCATGAAGCTCATTATTATTGAATTAATGCAATAATTTTGTCTCATTATTATCTTTTTTATTCCATGCTTTGTACTATAACTTTGTCACCATTATTGAAATTTTGGTCATTAGCATGATTTCTATTACTCAAATTTCACACCGTGGCTTGTCCTAAATTGAAGTCATAATTTCTAGCATTTTGTTCAACATGCTGATTTGTTACTTGGACCATCTCAACATGAGATATTTCCATGGAATGCTTGATATTTTCTGATTCCGTGAAATTTTCACAATTTTTCCATGCCATATTTTTCTCTTCTTTGGAAAGTATTTCATCTTCATTCTCCTAGAGAAGAGTCTCCTAACAATTGGCAATCCAACTTGAGTAATGGTGTTCAAGTAATCTCTTCATAAAAGGAGAATATGTTCGTGAAGCATAACATTAGAAATAACGAGAGCATCAACCCTATTCTCTAGTTGGGTGAGTCAGTCTTTCAACTCATCACAATTATTGGAAACATTGTCATTATCTTCAAGGTTTAATAGATTTAAAACTTCCTCTTAGTCAGGAACCTATGAACTTGTTTCTTACCACCAACTCTTGGTGCAAGACCCTCCTTTGCTACATGTTTCTTATAGACTTTTTCCTCCATTTTTCCCTGCCAAACCAAGTGATAGGCCTAAAAATGTTTTGTGTCTCCAAAGATCGACACATGAAAATAATCCCCAAAGATCATGTGTTGGATTATAGGAACCATCAACAATTATCACATGATTGAGTGTTGGAATATTTTTACCCAATGACCAAGTGCTAGTTGATATTAAAACACACTGGAGATTTTAGTATTTATGTTTATTATTTTTTATATAAATAGAAAATGAAGGATCCAATTTTAAAATTTTCTAGTGTTCATAAAAAAAATCCACAAAAATCATTATTTGTAATATTTATGTTTATTAATTTTTATATAAATAATCATTGAGTAGATTTTTATTTAAATATATATATATTCAATAATAAAAAAGCTATCAAATATTTAATGGAGGGAGTTTTAGATTTGAAATATTAAATATATATTATTAATACTCTTAAGTTTAGTTAAAGTTATTATGATTTATTTCGTACTTATTTTTATACAATAGATAAGAATACAAAAAATTAGGAGAAATACATATAATATGTAAAAATATTATAATCTAGAAGATGGATCCTAGTTGGGATTCTAAACGTCCACAAATGTTCTCTGACACTGGAAAATCCAAAATCCTCTTCAATAATTGATAACCATAGGAGGTTGAAAACAATATATAAAATTGAAATTCTTAGTAAATGAAAAATGTTTCTTAGAAAAAGAAGTTTTATGATAAGGGATTTAAAAAATAATGGTTTTTAAATTTCTCTAATTTATAGTCAATAATAATAACTACCACAATAATATAAATTAAAATGTTGGTAAATGCCAATAAACATCAAAAAATTACATCATGATACATCTCATGTTACCAAGATTAAAAAATCATAAAAACTCATTGAGGAAATTATAATTTTTTTTTAATAATAATAATGATTATTAATTAAAAAATTAATGTATGAGTTAAACATATACACATTTAATAAAGCATATAACCATAGATATTAGCCCCCATTATACCATTAATATTTTTAACTTGGAAATAGACTCTTGTTAATACCATGTGTCTACAAAACAATAATTCATGTTGATCTGACACATTCATGGGACAATTTTTTAAAATTAGTCAATTTACTTAAAAGTTGAGATATGACATAACTACTTTCAAGATCAATCTAAATCTTTGATTTGTGATTTATACTAAGAATATTATAGAAAATTCTACAAATGTAACACCCCCAAGTTCTATGCTTTTCAAATTAGACATTTGAACATACATCCATAGGGGAGTGGACCCCAATGGATAATTATTATGTGGATATGGTTAAATACTTAATTATGAAAAATAAATAAAATATTGTGCATGCACTATATCCAGAAAGAGAGATCACATGCCCAATCCATGAGGTAATGGAAAAGGAAAAAGACTTTCCAAATCTTTCAAAATCCTTGAAAGAAATTATTTCTAATTTAGATTTTTGAGGAAAAATCTAAATTTCCCCAATGAAGAGGAGTAGTTGGGAAGAGGTGAGAAAAAGCTAGAAAAGTCGAGGAAAAACAGTTAGCCTTTAAAGAGTCCCAAAACGGGCAGCCTAGGCTAAACGTCAGAATAAGCATCCCAAATTGGGACGACCAAATGTGCTTAGAAAGCATGCCTTAACAGCCGCTCCACACAATGTATCGAGGCTAGTCCGTTCTGGGAGGATCTCTGCTCGAGGGTGAATCCTGGGAGATAAAGAGGATTGTAAGGTTGGGAGGACTGGTCATAGTAGTGGATTGCATGCATAACTTTGGAGATTTCTGTAAGTTGAATTAAACATGTCTATGGTTTATGAAATTTTGATGTTATGGTTCATTATGCAGTTGATAAATTGTGATGTTATATTCCTTTATGTTCTATGGAATTGTGATGTTATAGTTCTTTATGCAATTTATGAAATTGTGATGTGATAGTACATTATGGAATGTATGAATTGTTATGTATGTTGCATTATGCAATTGTTAGATGGATTAATGGTTCAGTAACTTATGTAATTGCAACTACAACTATTGACAGTAAAGACAAATGGTTGGGTGTAGAGATGAGTATATTGTAATAATGAGGTTTGAGATGATAGATCAATTGAGCAGCCAATATAATAACTATGTATAGGTATCGATGGCTATCTTTTAAAGGAGTATTTAATTTCTGTGTGTATAAAAAGAAGATGTTAACAAACCAGTACCCATGAACATTAAGTTCCAAACAACTAAATCTATCATAACAACACTGATGGCACAGAATTCACTGTGATCAATAACAGAAAGTAGGGAACAACAACCCTCAGCTGGGTTACACTGGAAAGAATTGTAAAATTTAGAATTTACAGTATTCTATTAAATGTAATTGTACACATATGGAAGTAGAAGTTGAATCCTAACTAAGTACGAGGATTTAACACTAGGGATTTTAAACTATCCAGTTCAGTATTCTCTAACTCCATTTGAGTGAAGCAAGAGGAGTCGTTTCCTATTTTTCCCATGGAACAGTTGAATCTGTACCATAGGGTCATACATGTTGAATGGTTATAACAGAAAAATAAGGGGGGGAAAACCTATTGCAAAATCTATTGTGTGATAAAAGTTTGTGTGATGGAAGAGTGTAAGCATGTGTAAAAATACCATGAACAGAGCATCGGTTTACCGTCCATAAAAACTACTGGGAAAGTAGTTGGAGCAATGGTGGTTAACTGCGCAAATATAGATGTATGCGAGGAGGCATACATCTATACCTCGATGCTGAAACTTTAAAATATTGAAAATGTTATCAGGCCTGCAAACTGGGAAGTTGAGTAAGGGCCTAGTAATCATCTAGAGTTGGAACCAACTCTGAACAGAAAACCTGAGAAATACAAAGTAATATATATAGATATATAAGTCGACTATATGGACTGAGAAGAGGGGAGGTCAATCCCAAAAATTCTCATGGAAATTCTTGTATTCCATGGCTGTCTATAAGTACTGAAAATAATCTAAACCCCGGATAACAATCTGCATTTGTAAGTGATTCAGTATAAAAACTATAATTGTTATCGACGCATTCAATTCAATGGTCTTTCCCCAATCGGGGTGATGAATATAGACCTGTTTGAAAAAAAAAAAAAAAAAAACATGGGTTTGGGAGACGTGACAAATGGTATCGGAGCAAAGTTCAAAAATTGGGCAAGATATGTGCTCACAAAGAAATGGTTAACTGTTATAAATTTTATGAATATTAAAAATATTTCTTCAAGTATACAAATATCTTGGATATACTTTCAGGTATACATGTAACAGATGGTGAGGAAGTAGAAACATTGATATGGGAGTAATATGAGGAGGCTAATATACCAGAATGGTTAAACCTATAATAGGTTTAAAACTGGAAACCGGTATCTCTCAGAAAAATAGCATTTCTATGTAAAATAATAGAGTATGAAAAAAAAAAAATTTAAGAGAATCGGTAGGTTTGATTTTGGTACTACATTTAACAGAATCCATCATCAGGCCTTCACCTTTCGGATACTGTTGAGTTGTAGACCAGAAATCTAAAGAGGAGAAACTTCAGAAACTCTAAACCAAGGTCGGTTTAAATCTGAAGTTACATAGCCTCTATAGATGATTAATTAACGTTTTGTTTTCTGTAGACATAAAGGTGATTTTATATGCTTATTTGTATGTTAGCGAAACATTATAGAAAAAAAAAAAGTTACATGGTGCAAATCTAGAAAGAAGAAAGTAATAGCATTTGAATATGACATTGAAATTGGGCTAGAGAAAGAATAACTCAACATATAGAATTGTTATACTAGCTATAAGTGTATAGAGCTCATTTCTTTATCTACCTTTAGCTTTTGAATCATGTAGCTTAGCCAAAGATTTAAATTATAACTAGAACCATTGAATACTTGTAAGTATACATCAAAAGAAAAGTAAAAGTTAAGAGTATTGATGCTAGAATATGTATTGAAATTCTTATCACACCCTTAAGTCAATCTCCACAGATAAGAATTATGTCACTCTTAGCAATTATAAAACATTTTAGATGTTAACTACATCCCTAACCTTTGTAATAAATAGTATGGTTATTGATAAAATCTATGGACAATGAGCCGCATCAAAGGAACCATTTCACACGCAAATAGGCTTGTAATGAAACGAATATACGATAGCAAGCATCGTCATCGAGAGCAAGTAGGGTTTTAACCCCGAACAGAAAGGGGCTGTTGAAAAATATGGAACCTGCATGGGAAAAGACAGATAGGAATCCGACAGTATATAAAACAAAAGAACCGGGAATATGTATTCTACATGTCAATGGGCGATTAAAACTACAACACTATATAGAAGCTGAGAAGTAAACCTATTAACTTCATTTTTTAAACCATGGAAAAAAACAATAGTGCAGTCGAGGAAATTTAGGATTTATGTATAGTACCCATTTTATATGTACATTGAAAAAGTCATTTGATATATATATTATCAAATCTCGATCACTACTCTCGTAGATCATAGGGAGACAAAACTTATATGTAAACCGTATCGGTGCAATGGGAAGCAGTTATGAAATATATACACCGACGAACATATAGGATCAAAAGGGTTATATATATATATAAAACTGAATAAATGAAACACATAGGAGAGAATAACAGGAAGATAGATATATAAACCTGGTATAGTCAACACGGGAACATATATGCGGAACCTATCTATATAGTGTAAACCAAAAACGAACAAAGGTACCGCATCATATATCTATATGAGTATATCTGCAACTCTAATGTATCTTGTAACTCTGGAACTAGGCGTCGTGGTCAAAAGAAATTATTATACAGTTGAAGCCATACGATTAAATGAACACTGAACGCCTATATACAGGTTCATTCAAAAACATTTGATAACGGCCGTGAGCCACAGCTGTACCAACATATATAGTTATATGGGCAATACAGTGGTAGACCACGGTACAGAAACAACAATAATTATATAATTTTAACAGTATATTGTTACCATTGACCGCCAGCTAGGTTAAACCGATATAATAAATGTATTCCGATAGACCGAATTAAACTAAGAACTTCGTAGTCCTGAAATATCAAAAATATATGAAGAAAACACACTTTGAAACTATTAAGCCGCATGCTCAGCTCCATTAGGAAGCACGCGTTATAGGTGTGATTTAGTATGAACGGAAGGAAAACAAACGAAAGAAAATCTCAGAGAGAGACTACAGTATGAGTAGCCGATCTCAACATAACACGAAATTCGTGTTCATTTCAGTGACAATATTAGAGAAGCGCCTTACATTTTGAAGGCCGCCAGATCGGTCAGGTTAAACCCCATACAACATTTAAATTGTCTTAGGGTGCGTTAAATCATACAATGGGTTGAAAGAAATTAATACCTGCATAAATAAGAATGTCAGGTAACAGTTCGCGCCTCTAAATGTCTATCACGGCGGATTGGAAAATGCCTTGCCCCAAATGGGAGGATAACCAGTAACGCCTCCCTCGTCAGAGCTTAAATACCCATAAGAAACCGCAGAATATCTTCATCCTAAAGTGAAATGCATTCTATTTCAGATAGCTGAATGTTAAAATAACTATCTACGAACAGATGAGTCGAAAACAAAACAGGGTAAGAAATTGGTTAGATTTCACAATGAATATAAACAATCGTTAAACCCTCCCTTAACGCATAAAACGTAGAACGTCGAACACATAACAGTTGGAACCGTGTAGCACTAGCCTTGATGCTTACGATGGGAAACCCTCTACTGGGCCGGGTGTAGGTGCCTGAAAAAAGAAAAAAATAACCGGATAGGTTAACCAAACATATGAACAAGCAGAGTTGTAGGTAAATGCATTACCGAATGAATCAGAAGCATAAAAGAAAAACTGATGAGTGGAAGATAAATAACCAGAAGCAGTTTATAACTCGGCGCTGAGGAGGAATCAACCTCTGTGGTCACACACTGCCACGATCTTCCTCCCTGTAGACTGCAGTAAGATAAAAAAAGACGAAGATAAAATGAGCAGTATTCAAGTGTGGGGGAGAAGAGAAAACGAAAACAAAATTATATAACAAACCCTACTACCTGTGTTCGATTTAGCTGATGAGCGGAGAAATCGAGTCAGTACATCTCAACATACGGAAACAAAACCCTAGTTGCAATTACAGCGCGCTCCACCTGAGATCCCGAGAGGGATGTTAAAAATCATATCGGGAAGACAAATCTGGAATTTTGAACCTGGCGTCTGGTAAAAAGAAAGACGCGTGTAAAATTCTTTGGTGGTGGGAGGAATGAAGTACTGTGGTCTGGAAAAAAAATATATAATATATACATACCACTGCTGGCAGGCCGCTCACCGCCAGCGTGGTCAGTAATCCTTACAGTCGTTACATCCAACTGTAAGTTTATAATCCTATTCCGTATGCATAGGGCAGGGAATCGATATGGTCGAGGATTCATGCACCGATACCCTGTACCGAGACGACGTGCAGATTTGATATTTCGGCCTAGGGTATACAAAAAAATTGTTTGAGTCTACGGTAAAACTTCAGTGCAACACTCAATCGATTTCTACATCAATGATGAAGTACGCGTGTGCAGATAGGTAGGCCACTAAGATGCCGTAAAAGATATCAAAATCTCACCAACCGCTCCGCATTGACTCGATGAATACAAATGAGAATATAATAAACTTCAGTTACACGAATATTATGAGTAGTAAAGATAGCAATATAATCATCTTAAAACATGAATACCTTCAACTAGAAGCACGAGTATCCTTCACGAGATGATGAGGTTGACATCGTATACGTGTTGCTTTCAAGAATGGTATATCACATAATTCGAGATTGGCTTACCGAGGTATATAAGCATTATATATATGGATACACTCAATACAATACCATGGGAAGAGTTAAATATATATAATTGGTAAAAATGAATAGTGACACATATATCTAGCCTTGAAAAAAAAAAAAAAGTGTAATTGCCATACGGAGGAAAGATATATATATAAATATGTGAGATTTAAAAGACCTAGGTGTTGTATATATATATGTGGATGGAAAAAGTAGGATATGGGTTCTACGATATATATATATATATATATGGGTGATAATATATATATATATATATATATATGGATTCTACGATATATATATAGGGGTGATAATATATATATAGATGGATTCTACAATATATATATGGGATAGGTCATTACACATGTGGAAAAAAAAAAAAAAAAATTCACTAACTAGAGGTGTTACAAATGGTGTTACTATATGTGAAAAGACCACGGGAAAAAAAAAAATATATATATATATATATAAAAGGGATTATTTTAAATATATATATGGTAGCACTTTCAAAAAGGCTTTGAACTTATATATGAATATATATGAATATAGGGATATATATATATATTCATATGTTCATCAAATTAATATTGCCAAGGCTATATATATATATATATCATGGTTACTTATACAATAAGGTTTGGAAATATATATGATATATACAAACCTAGTGGATATATATATATGCTCATGAGATGTATATTGCCCAAGGCTTGAGATGTAAGTAGTATATGAGTAAAGAATGAATGAAGGGGTAAATTAAAATTTTCCTAATGATTACTTAAGGAAGAATATTCTTGTAATAGTGGAAGAATGATTTCTTAATTATTTATTTATATTCTTCCAGTTGGTATATTTTATAAGTTTAGAGATAATGAGTAAAAGAATTGGAAAAAATATGGAGAAGTGATATTTCTCTCATAAGGAAAAAAGAAGAAGCAAATACAGATTTAAAAATAAAAGCATGAGAGATTTATGGGTTGCTTTTGCTAGAAAAAAATAGAATGCTTTTATGCATTAGAAAAGAAGGAATTCTTTTATGACTCAGGAAAAAGTTGGAATACTTTTATGATTTATAAAATCTTTTCCATTTTAATTAATTCTATTTTAGTATATAAGCCGATGAGAGAAATAGAAGAGGGGAACTAGCAAAGCATGAACATACAATTAAAAGTAAATGCATAAATTCTGGTGAGTCTTTGAAAAAAGGGGAAACTGTGTCAAAATTATTTTTGGCATTATCAAGTATTAATATTTGTGAATATGATGAATTACAGAAATTACATTTATCACCAGAAAAGGAAACATCTATTCACACTATAAAATTTTGTGGTGTAAATTTTATTAAAGTTAATTTTCTTGAGTCTTAAATTCAAAGACAGAGAAATGATGTGAAATCATACAGCTACAAACCGAGAGAAAAGAGGATGAGTTGTATTTTGGACGTGGGTGTGGGGGAAACCCATCAGCTCCAAATTTGTTCACTTAAGTTTTGAACTAGTGGATACAATTTCATGTGAGAGGTAAGCATGGAATTGTAGAGATTATTAATGAGTCTAGTTGTTACTAATTAAATTGATTAACTAACAAAAGAAACAATGAAAAGATACTATAAGTACAACTATAAAATGAGAAAGGGTAAGCATAACCATGCATATGATACAATTGTTTTCTCTCATTTATGAGTACTAATGAAAAAGTTGAAAAAAATTGTTTAGCCAAGTGTGTAACAGGAAATTGGGCACTCTGGAAACAAAGAGGAAAAAGGTGAAGATAAATCACCTAGAAAATCAAGAAAAGCTGAACTGGACCAAGTTGAGTGAGGAAAGAATCTCACTGAAAAACAAGAAAGGATAAGTAGTGTACTAAAAGTGCACTAAACTATTATGAACCTGAATGGTTTGATTAATAACTGAATGTGTTAAGTTATTGAAATGCAGAATGCTGTTGTGAATTATCAATTATATGTACCTGATATTACTTACATTGGTATGAATTGTGGACAGAGAAACCAGAATAAAAGATCTTCCATACAGACTTCTTGCAAAGAAGTAGGAAGAAAACCAACTGCATAAGGCATCAGTAAATAGAGTGGAGGCAGGAGAGTACTCTACTGGAAACTAATGGCTTATACATTAGCCCTACCATTGCTTATTAAATTTCCTGATATATTTCATGTCTCCTTGTTGGAAAAGAAAAGTTATAATTTTTGTACATGATGCTTCTCACATGATTGATTAAAAATATGGTCCAGGTGGAACCAGAAGAGGAATTTCCTTCCAGAGTTGCTTCAAAGATGAAAGCGAGAAGAAATGGAATTGCGAAAGTGAACAGTAGCTCGAGTAAAGGTGCAGTGGAGCACTTTACTGCTAAAAAGCTACATGGCACAGAGAAGCTCAGATGATGGAAAAGCATTCATAATTATGTTCAAAACCAACTAGTAGATAGTTGTCAACACCGAGGACGGTGTTTATTTTCAGAGGGGGAATATGTAACACCCCCAAGTTCTATGCTTTTCAAATTAGACATTTGAACATACATCCATAGGGGAGTGGACCCCAATGGATAATTATTATGTGGATATGGTTAAATACTTAATTATGAAAAATAAATAAAATATGGTGCATGCACTATGACCAGATGAGAAGGTGAGATCACATGCCTAATCCATGAGGTAATGGAAAAGGAAAAAGACTTTCCCCAAATCTTTCAAAAATCCTTGAAAGAAATTATTTCTAATTTAGATTTTTGAGGAAAAATCGAAATTTCCCCAATGAAGAGGAGTAGTTGGGAAGAGGTGAGAAAAAGCTGGAAAAGCTGAGGAAAAGCTTAAAGCAGCTTTAAAGAGTCCCAAAATGGGAAGCCTAGGCTAAACAGGAATAAAGCATCCTGAAATTCTGGACGCAGAATTGGAAACAGGCTTTGGGGAAAGCACAACTTAAATAAGCTGCTCTAGAACAGATTGAGGTTAGTCTGTTCTTGGAGGATCTCTGCTCGGGGGTGAATCCTGGGAGATAAAGAGGATTCTAAGGTTGGGAGGACTGGTCATAGTAGAGGTGTGCATGCATAAATTTGGAGATATCTGTAAGTCTGTGTTAAACATATCCCTGTTTTATGAAATTTTGATGTTATATTCCTTTATGTTTTATGAAATTTTGATGTTATATTCCTTTATGTTTTATGGAATTGTGATGTTATAGTCCTTTATGCAATTTATGAAATTGTGATGTTATAGTACATTATGGAATGTATGAATTGTTATGTATGTTGCATTATCCAACTGTTAGATGGATTAATGGTTCAGTAACTTATGTAATTGCAACTATAACTAGTGACAGTAAAGAAAAATGGTTGGGTGTAGAGATGAGTATATTGTAATAATGAGGTTTGAGATGATAGATCAATTGAGCAGCCAATATAATAACTATGTATAGGTATCGATGGCTATCTTTTAAAGGAGTATTTAATTTTTTGTGTATGTACCGTAAGTTGTGTTAACAACCAAGATTTAATGAACATTAAGTTCCAAACACCAATCTATCATAACAACACCGATGGCAATGTAATTCACCGTGATCACAATGCAAAGTAGGGAACAACAACCTCAGCTGTTTACACTCGAAAGAATCAGAAATTTAATTTACGTATTCTATTAAATGTAATTGTACAAGCACATGGAAGTAGAAGTTGAATCCTAACTAAGTACGAGGATTTAACACTAGGGATTTTAAACTATCCAGTTCAGTATTCTCTAACTCCATTTGAGTGAAGCAAGAGGAGTTGTTTCCTAGTTTTCCCATGGAACAGTTGAATCTGTACCATAGGGTCATACATGTTGAATGGTTATAACAGAAAAATAAGGGGGGAAAAGCCTATTGCAAAATCTATTGTGTGATAAAAGTTTGTGTGATGGAAGATTGTAAGCATGTGTAAAAATACCATGAACAGAGCATCTGTTTACCGTCCATAAAAACTACTGGGAAAGTAGTTGGAGCAATGGTGGTTAACTGCGTAGAGATAGATGTATGCGAGGAGGCATACATCTATACCTCGATGCTAAAACTTTAAAATATTGAAAATGTTATTAGGCCTGCAAACTGGGAAGTTGAGTAAGGGCCTAGTGATCATCTAGAGTTGGACCCAACTCTGAACAGAAAACCTGAGAAATACAAAGTAATATATATAGATATATAAGTCGACTATATGGACTGAGAAGAGGGGAGGTCAATCCCAAAAATTCTCATGGAAATTCTTGTATTCCATGGCTGTCTATAAGTACTGAAAAGAATCTAAACCCCAGATAACAGTCTGTATTTGTAAGTGATTCAGTATAAAAACTATAATTGTTATCGATGCATTCAATTCAATGGTCTTTCCCCAATTGGGGTGATGAATATAGACCTGTTTGAAAAAAAAAAAAAAAAAACATGGGTTTGGGAGACGTGACAACAAAGATTAAATCCTTACCATCTATTTGATAATTATTAATAATCAAATTAAATTCCAAAAACATATTCTAAAATAAAGATTTGTAATTAAAAATAAAGATAATGAATTTTATGTATATTTTAAATAAAGATAATTAATTATGAAGAAATTAATTAGATATGAAATGTACTCTTCTAAACCCTTCTAATTAAAAAAAACAAAATATAATTAAAAAGTTAAAGTTTGAAAACAACATTACCAAGGATAATGAATTTTAAGGATATTTTAATTTAATATGAGTAATTATGAAGAAATTAATCAGAAATGAAATGCACTTTTATAAAAGAGATTTTTGAATTAAAATAACCAAGTAAAAGGAAGTCAGAAAAACATCACTTTTAAGGGAATATTTGTGAATTAAAATCCTCATGTCAAGTCAAGGAAGTGAGAGAAAGCTAACAAATCTTGAAAAACAATCTTATTGAGCATTGAAAATATACATTTATATATGAAGACAAATACTAACTTTCCTTGAAAAAATACATTTATATACTAAACTTCATACTAACTTCGCTTTAGTACTACTAAAATTTATACTAACTTCTTGTCCATAAACTTTTTACTACCTATTTTTCTTACAAAGTTATTACTATGTATTTGTCTCACAGTTTCATTTGTGAGCTTTTCATTTACTTATATACACAACTCTAGATTTTAATTTAAATCGTTAAAATACTCTATGAAGTTCTATACAGTTGATTCCATTTCATTACTACATGCTTATCTCTTTTCCTTTGTGAAATTTTCATTTCCTTAAATACACAACCCTAGATTTTATGTAAATCATTAAAATACACTCTGAAGTTGATCCCATTTCATTGATAACAATATAAAAAATAAAAACTATTATATTAGTTGGCTCATTCTTTTAATAACAAGGAAATACTTTAAAATCAAATAAATATGATAATTTTGGCAGGCTTATTATTTATTAAAAGACACAAAATAAATATTGTAACTACCTGTTTATCTTAAGACTTTCTAAGCTTTTCATTTCCCGATATAAACAACCTTGATTTCAATGCAAAACATGGAAATATTGTAAAGCCCATTGGATGCTATTTCGATTATGAGTATATTTTCTATTTTATATCATCTAACAATTGTGTTTTTCATTATTGATGGCTATCGATTTATAAGACCCAAGAATGTTTAAAATATTACATACCCATTTATGAGCATTTGTATCTAACATAAATCACCATCTACTACAGCATCCCTTTACTATGGCAGCATGTGATGAAATTCAACCAAACCAAAAATCATGGTTTTTTTTTCTAAGTTAGACTACATCTATTATATTATACAAAGAAAAATATTACATATCTCTTCCTCCAGACTTGGCAAGCCAATTCGAGAGGGAAGTATCAAGATTTTAAACTAGAAAATGGACTGCCCCAGCTGGGGAAACCAGTTCACCAATAGCACAAATTAGATGCTACCCAGAATGGGAAACCAACATACATAGTAGAGAAATTTAAAATTAAGTTTGAGAGCGAAGTCTTCCAAAGCATGTTTAGACTAGAGAACGCTACAAAAAAATAGAAAGAGAGAAGTGCGCCTTGCAATTGAAACTAGTGTGGACCATCTGGAGTTGGGTTATTCCTCCTCGATCCTGCAAGCATAGAATTAGTCTTCATCCTCCTTTCTTAGTGTGTGGCTAGTGACCTGAGGATGCGGTGACCCTGGCACGTCTAGATAATTGGAGGTGGTCATGAGATGATTGTTGTCCTCATTCTTATCTCCTTTATCATTGTTTGAGCTTCTACTGTCGTCAGAACCCAAATTGCTACTGGTGGAGTGGCTGCTACTAGAGGCACTCTACACAGGGAGTGCCTTCATCTTGCGAGGGATAAATTCTGGCTCAGGCAGGATGGCTGACTTGCGTGGTCGCTCTTTAGTTCGAATGCTTGAGGAGGCCGGAGGGGAGACAAGTAGCTGCAAGGATAATTGGGGTGAAATATTGACAGGATCAATTCTTCTAGGCTCCGCCTAGCCCACCGAAAGATTCAGCTCCCTACCCATGGCATGTGATAGAGGTGGTCTGGAGGGGAGGCCACAGCCTCCATCTCTTCTACATCGCATATGGTGACACCTTAGCATGACACGCCAAGGAACAGAAGTGAAAAACAAGGAGGGATCACGTGGAAGTATAGGAGAGGAGATGCCACCACCCAGAATGTCTTGGGAAGGCTGAGACAGGGTTGAGCAGGGCCAAGAACCATGGGTCGAAAGGAGGAACGGGAGGCATGCACAGATAACAAAAGGGAGAGCTGAATGGAGGCTAAATGAGCACGGGTAGTAGGCATAATAGCCATGGTGACAGAATTGAGAGCTCTTAATGCTCTGCAACAGGAGGACCTCGTAATGAAGGTGGCAAAGTGTGAATTTAAGACAGGCTTTCTCGGGAATTTAACGTTGAGCAAGTGATCATGTGAGGGCATGTGGGCTGGACAGTTGTCCCACCACATGGCACCTGGGTGGCCCCTTCGATCACGACAAAGCACCCGCATATGGGTAACAAAAATTTATGTATTATTGTTTCATTAACAAAACAATTAATTTAACCTCACCTTCAATAGAAAATTAATGGAGAATGAATAATAAATATACACCTTTAACATAACATGAAAGAAAGAGGATCGAAATATTTAGAAGAGCTGACTTTAAACTCATATAAAGGCAAAATCTCTTGTTCAATTTCTATTGCTCCATTGCTACAACTTTAATCAATTATCACAATAGTACCAACGTCCAAATAGTTAAAATAAGAAAAAAAAAGAACCACATATAGCGACTGAATTAGTTTCAAGTACCACATCATAGTCGTTTGTATTTAAATAAACTATAACTATACTCCTTTGACATAGCACAGAAGAAAGGTGATCTAAATATTTAGCGGAGATGAATTTTACCTGATGGCAGCGAGGGGTCTTTTGCTCCATTACTAGATCTTTAATCATTATCACAATAGTACCATATTCGAAATAGTTAAAATAGGGGAAAAAACACCACATATAGGCATTGAATTAGTTTCAAGTACCACATCATAGTAGTTTATATTTAATTTAAATCATATTTAAGATGAGTAAGTTTATCCAATCATTAGCATTGAACTAGTTTCTTTATCAACATTTAGGAGAGAATTGAATAATTATTTATATAAATTACTAATATATTTTTATATTTTCTTAAACATCAAATAATTACTTATATGGTAATATATTTGTGTATCTTTATTCATTCTCCCTTTCTACAATTGATTATGACTATAGAGGCTCTGTATATAAAGATAGAAAACAATTAAAAAATTAAGAATCTAATTTTAAAAAGATTAGAATGCTTATTAAAAAATCACACTAAAATTACCTAGTGTAGTTCTATTGTTATTTTTCCTGAAGAATTAGTTAAACAATTATGGACCACAGATGTTTACAATCTGAAATTATTATTATTATTAATTATAAAAAGAATTAATGTATTCAAGTTAAACATATACACATTTAAAAACAACATGTAACAATATTCTTAATCATAGAGATTAGCCTCCATTTTATGATTTAGATTTCTTACTTGTAAATAGTCTCTTACTAATACCACATGCCAAAAAAACCGTAATTCATGTTCATATGAATTTTTTTTTTAGTTGATCAATTTATTTAAAAGCACAAAGATGACTTAACCCCTTTTGAGATAAATCTAAACTTTTGATAAGTAACTCTACTACTAAAAATATTGTAGAAAATTCCATGAAGATTAGATCCCTACCATCCTCCAAATCATTAGTGTTAATTAGATAAAAATTTAAAATAATAATTATTTCAAAGAATAATGTATTTCAAGTATCTTTTAAGTTAAAAGGATTAATTGTGAGGAAATTAATTAAAAACAAAATGTACTCTTATAAAAAAGTTTTTGAAATTCAAATAACTAAATAGAAGGACAAATTTCTGAAAATCATGGACAAGGAAGACTTGTGAATTATAATCTTTAAATAAAAGAGGTGAGAGAAAGTTGAATTTTGTGGAGTTTTGAGAGTGTAAATTTATATATTGAAGCTCATAATAATTTCTCATTAGTTAATTTTATTTTTGATATTTTATTTTTCATAGATACAAAACCCTAAATCTTTCACACGAGCTACATCTAGATTTTTAAGCAATTGTCACACGTGTACAATGCATACACTTTATAAATAGTTAAAACATGTAGTGAATTGATCACGCGCACCCATTTATCACTGTACTTTGTATTTAGAATCGATCACCTTCCACATCAAAAACCCTTTGCTACAGATGATCAACATCAACAATTATTATTATAATTAATTGAACGTAATTTTGAACATAAATAGTAATGATAATTATAATATTTGAACATGTAATAGAGAGGAGTGCTTTAGCGGAAATTAATTTTACGTAAAGTCTCAGCCGAATTGTTTGCTATAATGCCATTTCCTGAATCAATAGTTAGAATAGCGCCAACAAGAACACTTTATATTATAGTGAAAGTAGAAAAGAACTCACAAATATCGAACATAAGCCTCATCCCATCCAAGATAACCATTAAAACCAGTTTAAATTCGTAAGTGAAAATTGAAAAACAGATATATCAGAAAACAAATTCCATAATCTGCAAAAGAAGAAATGAAAATTATAAGTTTCAATTAGTTGAAACTTGAAAAAATCAAACCAGTCGTTGCAATTCATCATCAGAACTTTGGTAGAACGAATGTTTTGGCAACACTGTTACCCTAATCCATCTACATGTTGGCAATGAAATTAAGGTGGCTCTCTTTAAATAGACATTCATCGATCGGATGAATTTAAAAATATTTTGAACGGTTAGCGCAAACTCTGAGTTCGACCGACTTCGGAAATATTTTGTAAGAATTCATCCAATGCAATTATCACCGTTAGTTTGTCCTTTTTTATCACGTAAAAAATTGTGAGCTGGTGCTTTTTTAATGAGGTTAGAAGAAATTTTATCTTAATTTTGTGCTTTTTTATGAGGTTAAAAGAAAATTTATCCTAATTTTTTTTTAAGGAGGTTAAAAGAAAAATTATTATCAGTTTCTGGGTTAAAAGAAAATTTATCTTAAACTTTTTTTTTTTTTTAATGAAGTTGAGTTTTTTGTAATTGTAACATTCCGCATCTCTCCTTTTTACGAAGTTAATTATTTATTTATTTGTTATCGCATTTTCATTTGCATCTCTTCAAATTTCGCTGAGATTCTCTGCGTTCTAGTTTACTGCCAAGATAATCCCCGCCATTTAATTATTCCAATTTAACTAGTTCATCGTTGAATTGGATACTTGAATTTCCAACTTTCTTTGTTTTTTTGGGTTGATTTGTAAGTGCTAGTTAATTGATATTTATATATATAAAAAAATCGTTATATTTAATATTATTAAATATTAAAATTATTATTTCATCTCATCTCTCAAAGTAAACTAATGTCTATATATTATTATTAATATTACTCGTCTTTTTATATATTATTATTAATATTCTTGTCATTATTAATTTTTTAAATAATGAAATTGTATAGTTGTTAAATAAATATATTATTTGTGTATAAACTAGAAATTGTATCATATGTTGTAATGGAAACGTTTTAAGGTAGGATCTTAAGAAATAGTAGCACACAAGACTGAACTCAAAATTTTATACAATTTTTATTTATTTACGAGTGTTTGTGTGAGAAATTTTTTGTTCATTTCAATATACATGTATTATTTTAAATTTGAATGGATAATATCAATATAGATTTTGTGAAAACTTATAATGACTGAATAATGAAATTTCTATTAATTGTTTACAAGAAGAAAATCGAAAGCTTGCCCCATCTTTACAAGTCAACCTAAATTACATTAATATGTTTAATAATAACAACAACTTCTAAATCATCCATAATATAATTAGATGGATAAAGTGATATTAGATGTAAAAAAGGACTTCAACAAAGTATTAAATATAACTTAAGATGATTTGATTTCCCTTGTAAATGGATATACTTAACATAACCCTAGGTTTGAATCTTTGACAATTAATAATGATGATTATCCAAATTAAAACAATTTCAAATAAGCCCATGGAAATATAAATATAATTTAGAAATGAGAATAGTGAGCTTCTAATATCAAACTAGTTTAATGAGGTGGTCAACATGCCTACAGTGACTTTCATTTCATCCAAATTAATTTCTCATTGGAATATGTATTTTCCAACATTAATTTCTAAGCATAAGATGCATAATACAACGTGAAAGGAATTATCTTTGAGTTTTCATATCCTCTATTTTTTTGTGACTATCTCAATCACATGAACCTTCAATGGGTGTCTCAGAAACTTGGATGTCTTTTTTTTTCTCTCAAAAAATGAATGATGCTTTTATTGAAGATGAAGTTTGTGACAAATAGGGTTGGGCATATTTAATTCGGTCATGCTCATAGATTAAATATAATTGTTGTTTCTCATTTTTTCCATGTTAGATTAATTTTGGCTATGTGATAAATTCATGTCAAGCTTTCTTTTACCAATGTGTTTTTTCATGGCGGTATTTCTTGTAATATAGTCTATTTCATGGCTTGATTACTTTTATGACCTTATAACTACGCTTACATTGCCTCAAATAATTTATGATGTATTGAAATAAGCATATACATACCATATTAGTGCATTTATTCAAATTTGAAGTCTTGTAGAACATTTATGCAACCATAAGTGATGTTTCTCTTTTGTGATGCCTGGGCTATCACACTCAACCCCACAATCATACTCTCTTATGCATATAAGACTGCATTTCTATTCTAGCCCAAATAATTTTAAACTTGGGCAATTTACAATTATGTGGAAGTACCTTTCTTCATTTACCGCTTTTAACCCATGATGCATATAATAGAATTTTCTATTATATTCCCAACCAAATCTCAGCTAAGGTTTTCCTTCGATTTAATGATATTCAGTCTTTTGAAAAGTCCTACCATAAGTTTGGAATAGAATAACTCTCGGCCTATAACTCAAGCTTATTACATTAAACCCAATGGTTACAATAACCATTCTGAAGCCCACATTCTACCTCCTTCAAGCATATAATTATTCACCCGCATATTCACATAATTTCAAGGCTTGTATGAATTAAAATTCATATCAAATATTCTTGCACCTATGCAATTGGCTTTTGGATACGAAACATATAGTTTAACCCAAAACCTTACTAACCCATCTCACCTCTCCACCATTCGGCGAATATTTAATTTGGGATATAAAACCATAACCCCAAATAATATTAAATCTCAACTATTAACACAATATGTTCGGGTCCCGCAACAGGGCTTACTTCATTAACGCATTTCATATCTGGGCCCACATTTCAATCATGTTCACAAATAAAAGTTCAACCTTAATATAACTCAATGTGCCAACCCATAATACATCTGACCCACAACATGTCATTTAAGCTTTGGTTTGTAATTCAAATATCAATGTCAAAATTAATTTGGGCTCACAACAACTTACCTCGTTAACTTTCATACATCGCTTAATATGACCACTATAGATTTTGCAGCGCTGACCATCGAACGGATATCGTGCAATAAACTTGCATAGGCTTTGGATTTCAAAAATTACATGATATAAATGGTTTTCAAATACCACCTATCACCATGCATCAGATAAGGACTAATATCACGTTTTTTTTTTCTAGATACCACTTACCGGTCTTAAGGCTACGCAAAACCCATTCACTGTTTTTTGAATCTGCCTTTGTTGCTTGCTCCCACCATTTGACTTTGTTCGATTTTAACTTCACTGTGCTTTGCCATTAACCAATGCTCCAACGTATCTCGATGCCATATTCCACTCAACAATACTTAACATAGATTATGTCAATAATAAATGAATTCCAAGGAGATCATAATCCTCTACCTACAGAGTTTAATCGAAACCACATAAATCAATTAAAGTTTCAAGGAACAAATTGGCTTTTCACACAAAGATTAAAAAATTAGATACCTCAATAGCATAATGACTGAGGAACCAAAAGGAATCGAACCCTCCTTCAATAGAGACTATAGGAATTCGATTCAACTCAGATTTCATCCAATATATCATACATAAATCCAGACAGACAATTAAATGTTTTCTAGAATCGATCCTTTCAGTGATCGATTCACTCAATTTGCAAATAAAATTGAAACACACGCAGCCTCAAGCAAGAATCAAAAGGAACCTGAATTTCTCTGTACAATTAAAGTCAATTAATTACCAAGACATAATTCCTCATGTGAACAGTATTCACCATCACATATAGAATCTCTGTCTCTAGCCTGATTTTCAAACTAGTGGCCCTTTTCACAGCTACCCGTAGGCTTACAACAAACCCTACTGTCAAAAATCCTAATCTGTCTCTACCTAGATATGATCCCTGGTGTTTACATTTATACAAAATATTAATGAATCGATTCAGTTCCCATACATCTTGACAAAACTCTTGAAATTCTCCAAAGTCCTAAACTTAGAATCAATTCCCAAAATTACTGAAACTGATCCTAAATTTACTCTTAACCCTCATTTGTCTCTTCAAATCCATAACTAATTAACTCCCTCTCATGTTCTCCCATGATTTGGGAATATTTACAATTCCTTACCAATTTATTCAAATTGCTAATAATTACATGAGAATTTAAAAACATAAGACCCCCCTATGTCTTATAAAAATACAAAGTATTTCTTGAGCCCAATGCCCCTGCATCAGACTCCCAAGGTTCAAATTGTTCATGATGTCCTGATCATGTGCCTTCATCCCTTGTTTTCCTGGATCCCATACTTCGTTTTTCTCTTGTCCAATAGCTGCATGACTCTCCAACTGCACTCCTCTAGGTCTCCATATCATGTTATGCATCTTCCTTCCAGCTGTGCTTTCACAATCCCTTCTTGTCTTTCCTTTGCTAAAATCCTTCTGCCCTCTTGCTGCTGTCTGCTGCTTCTAAGATACCTTCATCATCAGTCTTCTAATGTTTTCAATTTCTTTGTCCAACTTATCTATCATCTGGAAATTTCTCTGCCCACTGCTGCTGCTTCCAATCTCTGTTGCTGACAATACTGTTGTTGTTACTACCTCCAAGAATATTGCTGCTGCCCTTGTGGCTATCTCCTCCATTGTTGTTGTAATTGTTTTTACTTCTGTAGATGTCACCCCACATGTTGATGCCTCTGTGGCTGCCTCCCAAACCTCCTGAATGAATCTTAAGATATCTCCCTCTGCAACATTATTTTTGTCATCACCTGCAAATTTACTTTTAAAAAGCAAATTATCCTTCAATTCTCTAACCGCAGTAACATACTCATTCATTTCTCCTTTTTTACTAGTAAGCATGATTAATTTCTGCAAACTAGTATCTGCTCCTATTCTTTTTAAAGCTTCAAGCATTTTCACTCTAGTCTCTGCAATTTCATTCTCTTGTTTAATTATTTCCAGGAAACATTTCAGCCATTCATTTTGTACTTGTCTCACATCATCAATATGCTGCAATTTTAATTCAACATCTTCTTCTTCTTCCTTGAAAATCTTCAGTAATTGTCCTTCATCATCTTGATTGACTCTGGCAATCAAATCAAGTTCTTCAACCACTGTATCCTCATCCTCTATCAGAGTAAAATTCTGATTCTTCATCACTGTGTCAGTTTTAGAAATATGTCCTCCAGTCTTCTCTTGGCTATTCAGACAAGCCAGCTCCTCCTTGTCACCAATAGTAACAAGTTCCTGCATGATTGTTTCACCTTCCTTCAAGACAATCAAAAGAGATGGACTGTCTCCTACAATACCTGTAAGCACAATCAAATTTTCAGTTTCAAAATGACAAGACCCAATGGTCTCAATTGATGATCCAGTTACCAATTCTTCTCTTTGCAGTTCCAAGTCTTCTTCAGGACTCAGAAAATCTTCACTGTCTTTCTCCTTAGCTTCTAGATTTATCTCCACTATTCCAATCACCATGTTAAAATGATGATCCTTCCCTATGTTTTCAGCTAACATAGTTTCCTTCTTATTAAATTTCCTGACAATTTCCATTTGTTGTTCTTCTTTGCCTGCATAGTTAACACATGAACCTTCAGCACTAAAATTACAAGGTCTCAATACCTCTTCCTCCTCTAACAACACATCAGTATGTTGCCCTGAGTTTCCTCCCACTTCCTTTGTCAGCACATCAATATACTGATTTGCATCCTCCATGAGACTGTCAGCTAGTCTCTCCTTCTTTCCATCATCTTCTTCATGAACATTATCCATGAAGACCTTCCTGTTCTTCTTCCCCGCCAAATTATCTTGTGCATAGGTCCTTTGTTTCTCCAATTCTCTTCTTTGAAAATCCAACCTTCTATACAATTCAACAATTTCAATTGGAGTAGATTTTGGGAACCTCACACAATCTTTTATACCTTCACTTGTTCTTGACAGATCATCAGATGGTCCTTCACCTCTTACCTCAATATTCTCATTAGACTCCGTTGTCTTCAATTTCTCCTGAGATCTTGCTATCTCAGCATTGATCTGAATAGATTTCACATTCAATTTTTCCTCCTCAATAAACTTTAAATCTTGTTCATCTCTCTGTGATGTACTTGCAAACATACACAACTCCTTAGTTTTAAAAACACAAGACTTATCAGTTTTGGTTTCATTCTCAAGCACTTCCCTTTGAACAAATCTGCATGTGGAATATTCAAATTCCATCCTTGAATCAAGAACTCTGAGTTCATTCCTCTATAGAACCTGCAATCTCCTCACAATTGTGAGGTAAAAAAATATAAGGCTCTACATCATCTAGCTAATCTGGACTTGTCCAATAACTCAGGAAATCATCAATGATTTTCTCTTTAGCAAGACAAACTTATTGTTTCTTTATGTCTTCATCATGGTTCATAAGATCCTTCATAGATCTGTGTTCTTCACATGTACTCTATTTTTCTTCACAAACGAAAATTTATTTTCTTAACTCCGCTGCTCTGAGTTCTTCTTTCAATAAGGCAATCTCCTTTTGCCTCAACCTCAATTGTAATGGTTGCCATTTTACTCTCTTATTCATGAGCCAACCAACTCTCTAGCTTTCCTCTATCATCATCTCCAGTTTATTAAACTGTTCTCTGATCTTAGCTATCTCTTTCCAATATTCTGCATCAGTCAAACGCTGCCTTATGCCATTTGCCTTGGCATCTACTTTTTCCTGTCTGTTGTGACCTCTCTCAGAACCTCTGTAGTCTCTGCTATGACTATCAGTAGTCATCATTTTCTCCATGAGTTCTTCACCCACAAGCTGCACTAAGCCTCTGCAACAATAAGCTATCCTACTGCCACTTACCTCACCAATCCTTTGCTCCCGATCTGGTCTTTTGGCAAGTACTGGTTCTCCTTTTGTTGGAACCTTCTGAGCACTCTCTTCTGCAATCTCTATGCTTCACTCTGCAACTTTTCAAGAAAACATATGTTCTTCTTTCGTCCAACCTCTATTTGGAATTCTCCAGGTTCTGCCACACTTTCTTCTTCACTTTAGAATCCTCTGCTGGACTCTTTCATAACTGCTCTCAAAGCTGTGATCTGCTTCTGCTGAGATTTCTTCAATTGCCTGCAATCTGAATTTTGCAAACAATTTTTCAAACCAAGGTTAAATAATTCTCATCACTCACCTTCCAAGATCCCTGTGTGATATTGCTGCTCCTCTCACCTACACTGCATCTCTGTATGCTGCAATCTTTATCAGTTTCAAAAATCCGATCTTTCTATCAGACATGCAATTAGCAAAAACTTGAACATTAAAAAAGAGTTATTCCAGCTTTGATACCACTTGATGCCCGAGCTACCACACTCAACCCCACAATCACACTCTCTTGTGCATATAAGACTACATTTCCGTTCTAGCCCAAATAATTTTAAATCTAGGAAATTTACAATTATGTGGAAGTACCTTTCTTCATTTACCGCTTATAACCCATGATGCATATAATAGACTTTTTTATTATATTCCCAAACAAATCTCAACTAAGGCTTTCCTTCGATTTAATGATAATCGGTCTTTTCAAAATTCCTACCATAAGTTTGGAATAGAATAACTCTCGGCCTATAACTCAGGCTTATCACATTAAACCCAATGGTTGCAATAACCATTCTGAAGCCCACATTCTACCTCCTTCAAGAATATAATTATTCACCCGCATATTCACGTAATTTCAAGGCTTGTATGAATTAAAATTCATATCAAATATTCATGCACCTGTGAAATTGGCTTTTGGATAAAAAACGTATAGTTAAACCCAAAACATTACCAACCCATCTCACCTCTCCACCATTCAGCAAATATTTAATTTGGGATATAAACCATAACCCCAAATAATATTAAATCTCAACTATTAACACAATATGTTCAGGTCCCACAGCAGGGCTTAATTCGTTAACGCATTTCATATACGAGCACACATTTCAATCACGTTCAAAAATTAAAGTTCGACCTTAATATAACTCAATGTGCCAACCCATAATACATCTGGCCCATAGCATGTCGTTTAAGCTTTGGTTTTTAATTCAAATATCAATGTCAAATTTGATTCGGGCCCACAGCATCTTACCTCGTTAACTTTCATACATCGCTCAGTATCACCACCGTAGACTTTCCAGCACTGACCATTAGACGGATATCACACAATAAACTTGCACATGCTTTGGATTTCAAAAACTACATGACATAAATGGTTTTCAAATACCACCTATCGTCATGCATCAGACAAGGACTGATATCACGTTTTTTTCTGGATACCACCTACCGGTCTTGAGGCTACGCAAAACCCATTCACTGTTTTCTGAATCCGCCTTTGTTGCTTGCTCCCACCATTTGACTTCATTCGATTTTAACTTCACGGTGCTTTGCCATTAACCAACCCTCCAACGTATCTCGGTGCCATATTCCACTCAATAATACTTAACACAGATTATGTCAATAATAAAGGAACTCCGAAGGGATCAGAATCCTCTACCTACAGAGTTTAATCGAAACCACATAAATCAATTAAAGTTTCTAGGAACGAATTGGCTCTTCACACAGAGATTAACAAATTAGATCCCTCAATAGCATAATGACTCAAGAACCAAAAGGAATCAAACCCTCCTTCAACGGAGACTACATGAATTTGATTCGCTTCAGATTTCATCCAATATATCATATATAAATCCAAACAAAAAATTAGATGCTTGTTGGAATCGATCCTTTGAGTGATTGATTCACTCAATTTGAAAATAAAATTGAAACACACGCAACCTCAAGCAAGAATCAAAAGGAACCTGAATTTCTCTGTGCAATTAAATTCAATTAATTACCAAGACTCACTGCCTCATGTAAAGAGTATTCGCCATCACATATAGAATCTCTGTCTCTGGCCTGATTTTCAAATTAGTGGCCCTTTTCACAAGTACCTGTAGTCTTACAACAAACCCTACTGTCCAAATCCTACTCTGTCTCTACCTAGATTTGATTCCTGGTGTTTACATTTATACAAAATATAAATGAGTCAATTCAGCTCCCATACAGCTTGACAAAACTCTTGGAATTCTCCAAGGTCCTAAACATAGACTCAATTCCTAAAATTACTGAAACTGATCTTAAATTTACTCTTAACCCTCAGTTGTGTCTTCACATCCCTAACTAATTAACTCCCTCTCATGTTCTTCCATGATTTGGGAATATTTACAATTCCTCACCAATTTATTCAAATTGCTAATAATTACATGAGAATTTAAAAACATAAGACCCCCCTATGTCTTATAAAAATACAAAGTATTTCTTGAGCCTAATTCCCCTGCATCATTTTGACAAATCACTGGAAGGTTGTAGGCTTCACACAACCTTCGCTAGAATCAAGCCTAGATGGTGTGGTTATTTTAAGAGATAAAATCAAATGGATAGGAATTTATACATCAATATACATTGGAGATGAGGTGTATCACTGCTGTGTTTTTCTTATGAATTGTTTTATGAATTGTGGACCATAGAAGTAACCAAGATTTTCGAGGAAATCCAAAGTAGCAAGCTTGTAATGGTCTCCGATACATCCTGTAAACTTAAACCTGATATCTTGTGTAAGGTTGAGCACATTATATAACTAATATTGCATTGAAAATATTATATAGAAATGAATTTATTTATGAATTGTGGACCATAGGAGTAATGAAGAGTTTCAAAGGAATCGAAAGTAGCAAGCTTGTAATGTTCTCTGATACCTATTGTAAACTTAAACTTTATACCTTGTGTAAGATTGAGCACTTGATATAACTAATATTGCATTGAAAATATTATATAACACTTGTCAGGAACCATAACGTTTGGCATATATTATGTAATAATTTATGCTACAAGAATAAAAGTTGGAAATTCTAGGTTTTCAATATTTTCTCTGTGTTAATTGTGTTATCTTTTGTATTCCATGAAGCTCATTATTATTGAATTAATGCAATAATTTTGTCTCATTATTATCTTTTGTATTCCATTCTTTGTACTATAACTTTGTCACCATTATTGAAATTTTGGTCATTAGCATGATTTCTATTACTCAAATTTCACACTGTGGCTTGTCCTAAATTGAAGTCATAATTTCTAGCATTTTGTTCAACATGTTGATTTGTTACTTGGACCATCTCAACATGAGAGATTTCCATGGAATGCTTGATATTTTCTGATTCCGTGAAATTTTCACAATTTTTCCATGCCATATTTTTCTCTTCTTTGGAAAGTATTTCATCTTCATTCTCCTGGAGAAGAGTCTCCTAACAATTGGCAATCCAACTTGAGTAATGGTGTTCAAGTAATCTCTTCATAAAAGGAGAATATGCTGGTGAAGCATAACATTAGAAATAACAAGAGCTTCAACCCTATTATCTAGTTGGGTGAGTCACTCTTTCAACTCATCACAATTATTGGAAACATTGTCATTATCTTCAAGGTTTAATAGAATTAAAACTTCCTCTTAGTCAGGAACCTATGAACTTGTTTCTTACCACCAACTCTTGGTGCAAGACCCTCCTTTGCTACATGTTTCTTATAGATTTTTTCCTCCATTTTTCCTTGCCAAACCAAGTGATAGGCCTAAAAATTTTTTGTGTCTCCAAAGATCGACACATGAAAATAATCCCCAAAGATCATGTGTTGGATTATAGGAACCATCAACAATTATCACATGATTGAGTGTTGGAATATTTTTACCCAATGACCAAGTGCTAGTTGATATTAAAACACACTGGAGATTTTAGTATTTATGTTTATTATTTTTTATATAAATAGAAAATGAAGGATCCAATTTTAAAAGTTTCTAGTTTTCATAAAAAAAATCCACAAAAATTATTATTTGTAATATTTATGTTTATTAATTTTTATATAAATAATTATTATGAGTAGATTTTTATTTAAAAATACATATATTCAATAGTAAAAAACTTATCAAATATTTAATGGATCAAATTTTAGATTTGAAATATTAAATATATATTATTAATACTCTTAAGTTTAGTTAAAATTATTATGATTTATTTCTACTTATTTTTATACAATAGATAATAATACAAAAATTTAGGAGCAATACATATAATATGTAAAAATATTATAATCTAGAAGATGAATTCTAGTTGGGATTCTAAATGTCTACAAATGTTCTCTAACACTGGAAAATCCAAAATCCTCTTCAATAATTGATAAGCACAAGAGGTTGAAAATAATATATAAAATTGAAATTCTTCGTAAATGAAAAATGTTTCTTAGAAAAAGAAGTTTAATAATAAGGGATTTAAAAAATAATGATTTTTATGTTTCTCTAATTTATAATCAATAATATTAACTACCATAGTAATATAAATTAAAATGTTGGTAAACGCCAATAAACATCGAAAAAATACGTCATGATACATCTCGCATTACCAAGATTAAAAAATCATAAAAACTCATTGAGGAAATTATAATTTTTTTTAAATAATAATAATAATTATTAATTTAAAAATTAATGTATGAGTTATACATATACACATTTAATAAAGCATATAACCATAGAGATTAGCCCCCATTATACCATTTATATTTTTAACTTGTAAATAGACTCCTGCTAATACCATGCGTCTACAAAACAATAATTGACGTTGATATGACACATTCATGGGACAATTTTTTAAAATTAGTCAATTTACTTAAAAGTAGAGATATGACATAACTACTTTAAAGATAAATCTAAATCTTTGAATTATGACTTATACTAAGAATATTATAGAAAATTCTACAAATATTAAATCCTTACCATCTATTTGATAATTATTAATAATCAAATTAAATTCCAGAAACATATTCTAAAATAAAGATTTGTAATTAAAATAAAAATCATTTCAAAGATAATGAATTTTATGTATATTTTAAATTAAGATAATTGATTATGAAGAAATTAATTAGAGATGAAATTCACTCTTCTAAACCCTTCTAATTAAAAAAAAAACAAACTATAATTAAAAAGTTAAAGTTTGGAAACAACATTACCAAGGATAATGAATTCTAAGGATATTTTAATTTAAGATGAGTAATTATGAAGAAATTAATTAGAAATGAAATGCACTTTTATAAAAGAGATTTTTGAATTAAAATAACCAAGTAAAAGGAAGTTGGAAAAACATCACTTTTAATGGAATATTTGTGAATTAAAATCCTCAATTCAATTCGGGGAAGTGAGAGAATGCTAACAAATCTTGAAAAACAATTTTATTGAGAATTGAAAATATACATTTATATACAAAGCCAAATACTAGCTTGCCTTGAAAAAATACATTTAGATACTAAACTTCATACTAACTTTGCTTTAGTATTACTAAAATTTATACTAGGTTCCTGTCCATAAATTTTTTACTACCTATTTATCTTACAAAGTTATTACTATCTATTTATCTGACAGTTTCATTTGTGAGATTTTCATTTACTTAAATACGAAACTCTAAATTTTAATTTAAATCCTGAAAATACTCCATGAATTTCATTTCTTTTAATACACAACCCTAGATTTTATGTATATCATGAAAATACACTCTGCAGTTGATCCCATTTCATTGATAACAATACAAAAAATAAAAGCTAGTATATTAGCTGGCACATTCTTTTAATAACAAGGAAATACTTTAAAATCAAATAAATATGATAATGTTGGCAGTCTTATTACTTATTAAAATACAAAATAAATATTGTAACTGCCTGTTTATCTTAAGACTTTCTAAGCTTTTCATTTCCTCATATAAACAACCTTGATTTCAATGTAAAACATGGAAATATTGTAAATCCCATTGGATGCTATTTCGATTATGAGTACATTTTCTATTTTATATCATATAACAATTATGTTTTTCATTATTGATGGCTATCAATTTATAAGACCCAGGAATGTTTAAAATATTGTATACCCATTTATGAGGGTTTATATCTAACATAAATCACCATCCACTACAACAACCCTTTTCCATGGAAACATGTGATGAAATTCAACCAAACCAAAATTTATGTTTTTTTTTCTAAGTTAGACTACATCTATTATATTATACAGATCAAAATATTACATATGTCTTCCTCCAGACTTGGCAAACCAACTCCAGAGGAAAGTGTCAAGATTTTAAACCAAAAAATGGACTGC
The DNA here is from genome assembly GCA_034641835.2 of Pinus albicaulis. NCBI lineage: Eukaryota > Viridiplantae > Streptophyta > Pinopsida > Pinales > Pinaceae > Pinus > Pinus albicaulis. The sequence continues at coordinate 652,715 of JAXQQM020070762.1, read as the reverse complement.
CCCGACTAGGGAAACCAGTTCACCAGTAGCACAAAATATACGGTGCCAAGAAAGGGAAACCAAAATACACAGTAGCGAAATTTAAACTTAAGTTTGAGAGAGAAGTCTTCCAAAGAATGTTTAGACTAGAAAACACTACAAAAAAACTAGAAAGAGAGAGGTGCACCCTGCAATTGAAACTAGTGTGGACCATCATCCTTCTTGCTGGAGTTGGGTTATTCCTCCTCAATCCTAGAAGCATAGAATGAGTCTTCATCCTCCTTTCTTAGCATGTGGCTAGTGACCTGAGGATGTGGCAACCCCGGCGTGTCTGGATAATTGGAGGTGGGCATGAGCTGATTGTTGTCCTCATTCTTATCTCCTCCGTCATTGTTTGAGCTTGTACCATCATTGGAACCCAAATTACTGCTAGTGGAGTGGCTACTACTGGAGATGCTTTGCACGAGGAGAGCCTTCATCTTGCGAGGGATAAAGTCTAGCTTTGGCAGGATGGTCGACTTGCGTGGTCGCTCTTTGGGCCGAATGCTTGAGGAGGTTGGAGGGGAGACAAGTAGCTGCAAGGATAATTGGGCTGAAATATTAACAGGGTCGAGTCTTCTCGGCTCCTCCCAGCCCACCGAAAGATTTATTTCCCTGCCCATGGTGAGCGATAGAGGTGGTCTGGAGGGGAGGATGCAACGCCCATCTCTTCTACATCACATACGGTGACGCCTTGGCATGACACACGAAGGAAAAAAAGTGTAGGATAGGGAGGGACTGCTCGACAGCATAGGAGAGGAGATGCCAGCACCTGAGAATGTCTTGGAAAGGATGAGACAGGGCTGAGAAGGGCCATGAACTAGGGGTCGAAAAGAGGAATGGGAGGCATGAACAGATAACAGAAGGGAGAGATGAATGGAGGTCGAATGAGCTCGGGTAGCAGGCTTAATAGCCATGGTGACAGAATCGAGAGCTCTTAATGCTCTGTAGTAGGAGGACCTCGTAATGAAGGTGGTGAAGTGTGAATTTAAGACAGGCTTGCTCGGGAATTTAACATTGAGCGGGTGACCATGTGCGGGTGGGTGGGCTAGACAGTTCTCTAGCCACATAGCACCCAGGTGGCCCCTCCGATCACGGTAAAGCACCCACATATGGGTAAACAAAATTTATGTATTATTGTTTCATTAACAAAACAATTAATTTAACCTCACCTTCAACAAAAAATGAACAGAGCATGAATAATAACTATACGCATTTAACATAACATGAAAGAAAGAGGATCAACATATTTAGAATAGCTAACTTTAAGCTCATAGCAAGGCGCAATCTCTTGTTCCATTTCTATTGCTCCATTGCTACAACTTTAATCAATTATCACAACAATACCAGCTTCCAAAGAGTTAAAATAAGAAAAAAAAGAACAACATATAGCCACTGAATTAGTTTCAAGTACCACATCACAATCGTTTGTATTTAACTGAACTATAACTATACTCCTTTAACATAGCACGGAAGAAAGGTGGTCCAGATATTTAGCAGAACAGAGTTTAACCTAATGGCAGTGAGGGGTCTTTTTCTCCATTACTAGATCTTTAATCATTATCACAATAGTACCATATTCGAAATCGTTAAAATAGGGGGAAAGAACACCACATATAGCCAATGAATTAGTTTCAAGTACCACACCACAATAGTTTATATTTAAAATCAATCATATTTAAGATGAGTAAGTTTATCCGATCATTAGCATTGCACTAGTTTGTTTATCAACATTTATGAGAAAATTAAATAATTATTTATATAAATTACTAATATATTTTTATATTTTCTTAAACATCGAATAATTACTTATATGGTAATATATTTTTGTATCTTTATTCATTCTCCCTTTCTAAAATTTATTATGATTATAGAGGCTCTCTATATAAATATAGAAAACAATTAAAACATTAAGAATCTAATTTCAAAAAGACTCGAATGCTTATTAAAAAAATCACACTAAAATTACCCACTGTAGTTCTATTGTTACTTTTCTGGAAGAATTAGTTAAACAATTATGGATCACAGATGTTTATAGTCTAAAATTATTATTATTATTAATTATAAAATAATTAATGTATGAGTTAAATATATACACATTTCAAAACAACATGTAGCAATATTCTTAATGATAGAGATTAGCCTTCATTTTATCATTTAGATTTTTTACTTGTAAATAGGCTCTTACTAATACCATACGCCCATAAAACCATAATTCATGTTCATATGACAAATTTTTTAATTGATCAATTTGTTTAAAAGCACAAAGAAGACATAACCACTTTTGAGATAAATCTAAACTTTTGATAAGTGACTCTACTACTAAAAATATTGTAGAAAATACCATGAAAATTAGATCCCTACCATCCTTCTAATCATTACTGATAATAAAATAAAAATATAAAATAATAATTATTTCAAGGAATAATGTATTTTAAGTATCTTTTAAGTTAAAAAGATTAATTGTGAGGAAATTAATTAAAAACAAAATGTACTCTTATAAAAAAGGTTTTAGAATATAACTAAATAGAAGGAAGAAGGTCTGAAAATCATGGACAAGGAAGACTTGTCAATTATAATCTTTAAATAAAAGAGGTGAGAGATAGTTGACAAATCTTGAAAAGTAATTTTGTGGAGCTTTGTGAATTATAATCTTTAAATAAAAGAGGTGAGAGAAAGTTGACAAATCTTGAAAAGCAATTTTCTGGAGCTTTGAGAGTGTAATGTTATATATTGAAGCTCATAATAATTTCTCTTTAGTTAATCTTATTTTTGATATTTTCTTTTCCATAAATACATAACCCTAAATCTTTAATCACAAGAGTACAAACTAGGAGTGATAGGATCTGGAGTTTAGTAGAGGTAGATTTTTAATCAATTGTCACATGAGTACCTATGCATACACTTCAAAAATAGTTAAAACATGTAGCGAATTGATCACCGTGTACCCATTTATAACCGTAGTTTTTATTTAAAATCAATCACATTACACTTTAAAAACTCTTTGCTACATATGATCAACGTCGACAATTATTATTATAATTAATTGAATGTAATTTTGAACAGAAATAGTAATGATAAATATAATATTTGAACATGTAATAGAGAGGAGGGCTTTAGCGAAAATTAATTTTACCTGAAGTCTCAGCCGAATTGTGTGCTATATTGCCATACCTTGAATCAATAGTTACAATAGTGCCAACAAGAACACTTTATATTATTGTGAACGCAGAAAAAAACTCACAAATATCGAATGGAGGCCCCATCCCATCCAAGATAACTATTAAAACCAGTGAAAATTCAGAGATGAAAATGCAAAAACAGAAATATAAGGAAACAAAAACCATAATTTGCAGAAGAAGAAAAGAAAATTAAAAATTGCAATTAGTTGCAACATGAAAAAACCAAAGCAGTCTTTGCAATTCATCATCAGAAATTTGGTAGAACGAAAGTTTTGGCACTACTGTTACCCTAATCCATCTACATGTTGGCAATGAAATTAAGGAAGCTCTGTTTAATTAGACATACATCCATCGGATGAATTTAAAAATATTTTGAACAGTTAGCGCAAACATTGAGTTCGACCGACTTCGGAAATATTTTCTAAGAATTCACCCGATGCAATTACCACGGTTAGTTTGTGCCTTTTTTATCACGTTAAAAGTTGTGAGCGGGTGCTTTTTTAACGAGGTAAGAAAATTTATCCTAATTTTGTGCTTTTTTACGAGGTTAAAACAAAATTTATCTTAATTTTGGTTTTAAGGAGGTTAAAAGAAAATTTATTGTTTCTGGGTTAAAAGAAAATTTATCGTAATTTTTTGTTATTTTAATGAGGTTATTATTATTTTTTTTAAATTTGAATGGATAATCTCAATATAGATTTTGTGAAAACTTATAATGGTTGAATAATGATATTTCTATTAATTGTTTGCAAGAAGAAAATCAAAAGCTTGTCCCATCTTTACAAATCAACGTAAATTACATTAATATGTATAATAATAACAACAAACTATAATTCGAGGGATAAAGTGATATTTGATGTAAAAACAGACTTCAACAAAGTATTAAATACAACTTAAGATAATTTGATTTCCCTGGTAAATGGAGATACTCAACATAATGCTAGGTTTGAATCTTTGACTGTTAATAATGTTGGTTGTCCAAATTAAAATGATTTCAAATAAGGCCATGGAAATATAAATGTCACATATATACCACTTGTCATATATATAAAATTAGCACATTAAAAAAAAATTACCAAACCAAATCTATTACAGCAGTTTACAACAGTGCTAAGTTTTCTTTTATAGCAAACACAGTTTTAACGTTCAACCGGATCTGGGCATTTAATACTAGAAGATGGTTATAAAGTTGCGCCAATGCCACCTGTATTCCACGAGGAATACCACATAGACCAAATCAACATAGTCTTCGAATTAAAATTGAAGTCTGGTTTAACATTTGTAGGGTTGAGTCACAAGTTGGGTTCACATTCAAGTCTCCGCATGACTCACACTATAGCTTTGGCGCGCATCAATTAAACTGGCCTTAACTTATATACGTATGAAACTCTGTATTTGTACCATCTGGCAGGTACATTCATTACCCTCGTTCGGATGGCAGCGATAAACTCGCTTGGCAGTCTTTGGTTTCCCGCCGACCTAAGGCCCGCTTATCCATTGTCATTTGCTCCGAATGCAGTCGGTGTGCTCGTCAACATTAGTTCCTTGTTTTCATCTCGGAGTTCACAGCTTCAGGATTTCTCCCGGAACCCCTGTGATTGTGTGAGGGACTTAGAAATTTCCGCTCTGGCGAGTATTTATAGGGTAAAACCTTCCAGGTATGCAGTCAAATTTAGCGCAGAGATCTCTTGTTACTGTATTCGGCTGTTTTTTCCTTATCTTTCTGTTTACGGGCTCAGGGTTTTATCTAACCCAACAGGTTTTGTCGTGCAGAGTTCCTCATGGACACCACAACAGTTCTCGCCGGTTATGGAAGTCTTCTGTCAAATGTTTTCTTCATATCGAGGTAAACGTTTACTACGCCCTTTCTCCAAGTAAAATGTTCTAGCTGAACTTCTGCGTATTCCTCCCTCCTTTCCTTGGTTATTTAGGCAATGCCTTACATTTTCTTGACTATTTTTCTACAGGGTGCACTACTGGTCTCAACTCCTCATCAGGTAATTCTCATATGCAGTAAGTTTTTGTTTTATAATCAATGCACAAACCCTCCCTACAGGAAGTTTTTCCCTTGTTCTTCTACTGACTCCGTCGCTATTGTTCTTGTGCAGAATGGGTAAGTGGATTCATCGACCTTCCGACACCTTCCCTTGGCTGTCACTTTCAGTAAGTCCACGACTAAACTAAATGGTTTTCCCTATACAGGTATTTAATCCTGTCAAAGGAGCTTAACATATTCTATTGCTCTGTCGAAAGCTTCAAGGGTTCAGTTGCTATGGTCTGTGACAGAGTAGGACTTGTATTGTTAGTCTTCTCTGTGGATTAACTTGCTAGCAACTCATATATTTTTCTTATACTTCTCGGCAGTAATTGCAGCTTCTATCCATAATGGATTTCTGGGTTTAGCGCATTTATCAAAAGATGAAAATAAATGGGTTAACGGAATTAAGTTCCATCCCGAATTTGTATAATAGGGACAGATCTTTACACTGGCCATACTGTGCCTATTTAACTTAAGTTTTCTACATGATCTTGGTATTTTATACAGCTTTGAAAAGAAATTAAGGAGGTGGTCGTTTTGCATGTAATCTCATTTTTCATAGTTTTAATTCATACCTTTCAGTTTGTAACAGCAATGATCTATTTCTGCATTCTGTTATGGTTGACTCATAAGGTGTAAATCTACATTCCCATATTGATTCTTCTTGGCGGAACTTCTTGTGGTTTATATTTTCTGTGCTTTTTCCCCCCTTATTGATATTAGCTTTGTAAGTGTACTTAGGGACTGTAATTGTCAGGCACCGGTTCCGCTCAAGCTTGAGGGTTACATCAAGTAATTATTTCCTTACCCTTCTACTCTGAGGTCTCTATCTTCCCACAGTAGTTAGGGTTTTTCTTTATGTAAAAGGCTATTACGTTCTCTGGTTTGTTCTCTCGTCTCATGGCTAACACTATCAGTCACTACGATAATTTTCCATGCACTTTGTTTTGTTCTCTATTTCATTTACATAAACGTTTTTTAATCTTACTTTCCTGTTCGCTTGCCATAAACAAAATTTCGCTATTGCTACTACAATCATAAGAAATAATAATCATCTTTTGACTAGAAAAGAAAAATACTTCTTTCTTCATTCTAGAAGCTTTAGGACAAAAGAAATACCACAAGAATAGAATGTTTCTTAGTTTAGTTATTTACACTACTAGAGTTACTCCGTACTGTTCCTTTCCTGTTTTCTTTTTCTGAAATCTATACAGTAACCTAACCAGATTTATTTACTCTATTTGATATTGGATTTGCTAAAAACTAGCTCAAACCCTTGGAAACTACATTCAAATATCTGCTGAATTTATTCCAAGATGTTTATACAATCAACCATATCACTCTAAACTATTTATCCAGTTAACAATATTACACAGAAAACTGAATAAATCTATTTACAAAATCACACAGCATTTACTTATCTGAGTCTTAGGTAATCCTTTCTTTCCAGCTGTTATCCTCCCAACCTTTCAAGGGAGGCTATTACGTCCCCCACTTGCCCCCTAGCTCCTGAATTCTGGATGGTGCCACGGGTTAACAGTGGAGATACCTCTGCTGTGACCTCTGGATGGCCTATCTAGTCACTAACAGGAATCTGATCAATCAATGGAATTCGGGAAACAATTTTCCACTGGGCCTCGCAGCTCAAGAAAGATGCTTTCCCCTTTTTCCAAAAGTTTTCAGAACCCCCACCCCTTTCCAGGATTCTCCTTTTATCCTAAAGGGGTGGGTAATTGTATCTCCTAACTGTCCCCAACCACCTCCTATTCATAGAAACACTTTTGCAACAACTTTTAAAGGACTCCTTTTCTTTAATTTTATTTTTTGTTTTCATTTATTAACTCAGTAACAAAATAATGCTTTATGTCTTGAGCAATTGCCATTAAGTTTTCCTTGTCCATAATAATAAAAGAAAATAAAAACTAAAAGAAAATAATTAACTAATAGTCTTTTAACTAACTGTAACTAATTTGTCTCTTTAATGAGGGTGTCACAATAAATATAATTTAGAAATGAGAATAGTGAGCTTCTAATATCAAACTAGTTTAATGAGGTAGTCAACATGCTTACAGTGACTTTCATTTCATCCAACTTAGTTTCTCATTGGAATATGTATTTTCCAACATTAATTTCTAAGCACAAGATGCATAATACAGCATGAAAGGAATTATCTTTGAGTTTTCATATGCTCTATATTTCTGTGTCTATCTCAAACACATGAACCTTTAATGGGTGTCTCAGAAAATTGGATGTCTTTTTTTTTATTCTCTCAAAAAATGAATGATGCTTTCATTGAAGATGAGGTTTGTGACAACTAGGGTTAGGCATATTTAATTCGATCATGCTTATCACTTCAATAAAATTAAATATAATTGTAGTTTCTCATTGTTTCCGTGTTAGATTAATTTTGGCTATGTGATAAATTCACGTCAAGCTTTGTTTTACCAATGGGTTTTTTCATGGCTATATTTCTTGTAATATAGTCTATTTCATGGTTTTATTACTTTGATGACCTTATAACTACACTTACATTGCCTCAAATAATTTATGATGGATTGAAATAAGCATATACATACCATATTAGTGCATTTATTCAAATTTGAAGTCTTGCAAAACTTTGATGCAACCATACGAGATGTTTCCCTTTTTGAAAAATTGCTGGAAGATTGTAGACTTCACACAACCTTAGCTAGAATCGAGCCTAGATGGTGTGGTTATTTTAAGAGATAAAATCCAATGGATAGGAATTTCTACATCAATTTACATTGGATATGAGCTGTATCACTGCTGCATTTTTCTTATGAATTGATTTATGAATTGTGGACCATAGGAGTAACCAAAAGTTTCAATGGAATCCAAAGTAGCAAGCTTGTAATGGTCTCCGATACCTGCTGTAAACATAAACTTGATATCTTGTGTAATATTGAGCACTTTATATAAGTAATATTGCATTGAAAATATTATATAGAAATTAATTTATTTATGAATTGTGGACCATAGGAGTAACCAAGAGTTTCAAAGGAATCGAAAGTAGCAAGCTTGTAATGGTCTTTGATACCTGTTGTAAACTTAAACTTTATATCATGTGTAAGATTGAGCACTTGATATAACTAATATTTCATTGAAAATATTATATAACACTTCTCAGGAAACCATAACTTTTGGCATATATTATGTAATAATTTATGCTACAAGTATAAAAGTTGGAAATTCTAGGTTTTCAATATTTTTCTCTCCGTTAATTGTGTTATATTTTTTATTCCATGAAGCTCATTATTATTGAATTAAGGCAATAAGTGTGTCTCCTGAACTGTGAAAATCTAGTTGTTCCGATTAACTCTCTTGGGAACAAGGACAGTCACCACATGTAAATTTACTTGGGAGATTCACTTCACTTCAAGGTAGGGAATTTTAACAACTTTCGTTATTACAGTTACCAGTCATATTTTGTACTACAATGTCATTGTGTGCAATCTTCGCTCCATAGGATGATATATGTTATTATATTTTTTATTTAGGCTTTGTACTATGTGAGTGATGAAATTTTGGTCATTAACACGGCTCCAGTTACTTAGCTGTGACACTGTGAACAATGTTATTAGATTTTTTATTTATGCTTTGTACTATAACTTTGTCACCGTTATTGAAATTTTGGTCATTAGCATGATTTCTCTTACCCAAATTTCACACTCTAGCTTCTCCTAAATTCAAGTCATAATTTCCAGCATTTTGTTCAACATGCTGATTTGTTACATGGACTGTCTAAACATGAGAGATTTCCATGGAATGCTTGAGATTTTCTGATTCCGTGAAATTTTCACAATTTTTTCATTCCATATTTTTCTCTTCTTTGGAAAGTATTTCATCTTCATTCTCCTGGAGAAGAGTCTCCTGAAAATTGGCAATCCAACTTGAGTAATGGTGTTCAAGTAATCTCTTCATAAAAGGAGAATATGTTGGTGAAGCATAACATTAGAACTAACGAGAGCTTCAACCCTATTCTCTAGTTGGGTGAGTCACTCTTTCAATTCATCACAATTATTGGCAACATTGTCATTATATTCATGGTTTAATAGAATTAAAACATCCTCTTAGTCAGGAACCTATGAACTTGTTTCTTACCACCAACTCTTGGTGCAAGACCCTCCTTTGCTGCATGCTGCTTATAGATTTTTTCCTCCATTGTTCCTTGCCAAACCAAGTGATAGGCCTAAACATGTTTTTTCTATCCAAAGATCCACACATGAAAATAATCCTGAAAGATGATGTGTTGGATTACAGGAACCATAAAAAAGTATCACATGATTGAGTGTTGGAATATTTTTACCCAACGACCAAGTGGCAGTTGATATTAAAACACACTAGAGCTTCTAGTATTTATGTTCATTATTTTTTATATAAATATAAAATGATAAGGGATTTAAAAAATAATGGTTTTTAAGTTTCTCTAATTTATAGTCAATAATAATAACTGCCACAGTAATATAAATTAAAATGTTGGTAAATGCCAATAAACATCAAAAAACTACATTATGATACATCTCACATTACCAAGATTAAAAAATCATAAAAACTCATTGAGGTAATTATATTTTTTTTAAAATAATAATATTAATTATTAATTAAAAAATTAATGTATGAGTTAAACATATACACATTTAATAAAGCATATAACCATAGAGATTCACCCCCATTATACCGTTTTTACTTTTAACTTGTAAATAGACTCATGCTAATACCATGTGTCTACAGAACAATAATTCACGTTAATATGACACATTCATGGGACAATTTTTTAAAATTAGTCAATTTACTTAAAAGTAGAGATATGACATAACTGCTTTCAAGATAAATCTAAATCTTTGATTTGTGATTTATACTAAAAATATTATAGAAAATTATACAAACATTAAATCCTTACCATCTATTTGATAATTATTAATTATCAAATCAATTTCCAGAGACATTTTCTAAAATAGAGATTTGTAATTTAAAAAAAAATCATTTCAAAGATAATGAATTTTATGTATATTTTAAATTAAGATAATTAATTATGAAGAAATTAATTAGAGATGAAATGCACTCTTCTAAACCCTTGTAATTAAAAAAACAAACTATAATTAAAAAGTTAAAGTTTGAAAACAACATTATCAAGGATAATGAATTTTAAGGATATTTTAATTTAAGATGAGTAATTATGAAGAAATTAATTAGAAATGAAATGCACTTTTATAAAAGAGATTTTTGAATTAAAATAACCAAGTAAAAGGAAGTCGTAAAAACATCACTTTTAAGGGAATATTTTTGAATTAAAATCCTCAACTCAAGTCAAGTGAAGGAAGTGAGAGAAAGCTAACAAATCTTGAGAAACAATTTTATTGAGCATTGAAAATATACATTTATATACAAAGCCAAATACCAACTTGCCTTAAAAAAAGACATTTATATACTAAACTTCATACTAACTTAGCTTTAGTATTAATATAATTTATCTAACTTCCTATCCATAAATGTTTTATTGCCTATTTATCTTACAAAGTTATTACTATCTATTTATCTAATAGTTTCATTTGTGAGATTTTCATTTAGTTAAATACACAACTCTAGATTTTAATTTAAATCATGAAAATACTCTATGAACTTCTATGTAGTTGATTCCATTTCATTACTACATATTTATCTCTTTTCTCTTGTGATATTTTCATTTCCTTAAATACAAAACCCTAGATTTTATGTAAATAATGAAAATACACTCTGTAGTTGATCCCATTTCATTGATAACAATATAAAAAATAAAAACTAGTATATTAGCTGGCTCATTCTTTTAATAAGAAGGAAATACTTTAAAATCAAATAAATATGATAATTTTTTCTGGCTTATTATTGATTAAAAGAAACAAAATAAATATTGTAAGTGCCTGTTTATCTTAAGACTTTCTAAGCTTTTCACTTCCCGATATAAAAAACCTTGATTTCAATGCAAAAAATGGAAATATTGTAAAGCCCATTGGATGCTATTTCATTTATGAGTATATTTTCTATTTTATATCATCTAACAATTGTGTTTTTCATTATAGATGGCTATCAATTTCTAAGACCAAGGAATGTTTAAAATATTACATGCCCATTTATGAGTGTTTGTATCTAACATAAATCACCATCCACTCCAACAACCCTTTTCTATGGCAACATGTGATGAAATTCAACCAAACCAAAATTTACATTTTTTTTTCCAAGTTAGACTACATATATTATATTATACAGAGAAAAATGTTACATATCTCTTCCTCTAGACTTAGAAAGCCAATTCCATAGGGAAGTATCAAGATTTTAAGCCAGAAAATGGACTACCCCAGCTGGGGAAACCAGTTCACTAGTAGCACAAAATAGATGCTGCCCAGAATCGGAAACCAACATACAAAGTGGCGAAATTTAAACTTAAGTTTGAGAGAAAAGTCTTCCAAAGCATGTGTGGATGATCATTCTTCTTGTTGGAGTTGGGTTATTCCTCCCCGATCCTGCAAGCATAGAATGAGTCTTCATCCTCCTTTCTTAGCGTGTGGCTAGTGACCTTAGGATGTGGCAACCCCAGTGTGTCTAGCTAATTGGAGGTGGTCCTGAGCTGAATGTTGTCCTCATTCTTATCTCCTTCATCGTTGTTTAATCTTCTACCATCGTCAGAACCCGAATTGCTGCTGGTGGAGTGGCTGCTACTGGAGGCGATCTTCATAGGGAGAGCCTTTATCTTGTGAAGGATAAAGTCTGTCTAAGGCAAGATGGTTGACTTGTGTGGTCGCTCTTTGGGCCAAATGCTTGAGGAGGCCGGAGGGGAGACAGGTAGCTGCAAGGATAATTGTGCTGAAAGATTGAAAGGGTCGAGTCTTCTCAGCTCCTCCCATCCCACCAAAAGATTTAGATCCCTTCCCATGGCGTGCAATAGAGGTGGTCTGGAGGGGAGTTTGCGACCTTCATCTCTTCTACACTGCACACCATGATGCATTGGCATGATACGCGAAGGAACAGAAGTGCAGGATAGGGAGGGAGCGTTTGGCAGCACAGGAGACGATATGCAACCACTTGAGAATGTCATGGGAAGGATGAGACAGGGCTGATTAGGGCCAATAACCAGGGGTCGAAAGGAGGAACAGGAGGCATGCACAGATGACATAAGGGAGAATGAGCACAGGTAGCAAGATTAATAGCCATGGTGACGGAATCGAGAGCTCTTTACACTCTACAGTAGGAGGACCTCATAATGAAGGTGACGAAGTGTGAATTTAAGACAGGCTGGCTTGGGCATTTAAAGTTGAGCGGTTGATCATGTACGGGCATGTGGGCTGGATAGTTATCTCGCCACATGGCGCCCAGGCGGCCCCTCTGATCACGACAAAGCACCCGCATATGGATAACCAAAATTTACGTATTATTTTTTCATTAAAAAAATAATTAATTTAACCTCACCTTCAACAACAAATGAAGAGAGCATGAATAATAACTATGCACCTTTAACATAACATGAAAGAAAGAGGATCGAAATATTTAGAAGAGTTGATTTTAAACTCATAACAAGGCACATCTCTTGTTCCATTGCTATTGCTCCATTGCTACAACTTTAGTCAATTATCACAATAGTACTAACTTCCAAATAGTTAAAATAAGAGAAAAAATAACCACATATAGCGACTGAACAACAAATGAAGAGAGCATGAATAGTAACTATACACCTTTAACATAACATGAAAGAAAGAGGATCGAAATATTTAGAAGAGTTGATTTTAAACTCATAACAAGGCACATCTCTTGTTCCATTGCTATTGCTTCATTGCTACAAGTTTAGTCAATTATCACAATAGTACTAACTTCCAAATAGTTAAAATAAGAGAAAAAATAACCACATATAGCGACTGAATTAGTTTCAAGTACCACATCACAGTCGTTTGTATTTAACTCAACTATAACTATACTCCGTTAACATAGTACGGAAGAAAGGTGATCCAGATATTTAGCAGAGCTGAATTTTACCTGACGGAAGCGAGGGGTATTTTGCTACAAAACTATTCTCTAATCATTATCACAATAGTACCATATTCGAAAATAGGGAAAAAAAAACCACATATAGCCAGCCAGTGAATTAGTTTCAAGTACCACATCACAATAGTTTATATTTAAAATCAATCATATTTAAGATGGGTAAGTTTATCCAATCATTAGCATTGAACTAGTTTCTTTATCAACATTTATGAGAAAATTAAATAATTATTTATATAAATTACTAATATATTTTTATATTTTCTTAAGAATCGAATAATTACTTATATGGTAATATTTTTGTGTATCTTTATTCATTCTCCCTTTCTACGATTGATTATGATTATAGAGTCTCTATATATAAATATAGAAAATAATTAAAAAATTAAGAATCTAATTTTAAAAAGATTCGAATGCTTATTAAAAAATCACACTAAAATTACCCAGTGTAGTTCTATTGTTATTTTTCTGGAAGAATTAGTTAAACAATTATGGATCATATATGTTTACAATGTGAAATTATTATTATTATTAATCATAAAAAGAATTAATATATGAGTTAAACATATACACATTTAAAAACAACATGTAACAATATTCTTAATCATAGAGATTAGCCTCCATTTTATCATTTAGATTTTTTTCTTGTAAAGAGGCTCTCACTAATACCACATGCCCATAAAACCATAGTTCATGTTCATATGACAATTTTTTTTAATTGATCAATTTATTTAAAAGAAAAAATATGACAACCACTTTTGAGATAAATCTAAACTTTTGATAAGTGACTCTACTACTAAAAATATTGTAGAAAATTCCACGAAGATTAGATCCCTACCATCCTCTTAATCATTAGTGATAATTAAATAAAAATCTAAATAATAATTATTTCAAGGAATAATCTATTTTAAGTATCTTTTAAGTTAAAAAGATTAATTGTGAGGAAATTAATTAAAAACAAAATGTACTCTTATAAGAAAGTTTTTTGAATTCAAATAACTAAATAGAAGGAAGAAGGTCTGAAAATCATGGACACAGAAGACTTAAGAATTATAATCTTTAAATAAAAGAGGTGAGAGAAAGTTGACAAATCTTGAAAAGCAATTTTGTGGGGCTTTGAGAGTGTAAAGTTATATATTGAAGCTCATAATAATTTCTGTTTAGTTAATTTTATTTTTTATATTTTCTTTTCGATAAATACATAATCCTAAATCTTTAATCATAGGAGTACAAACGAGGAATGAGATCGGGAGTTTAGTAGAGCTAGATTTTTAGTCAATTGTCACACGAATACCAGTGCATACACTTCGAAAATAGTTAAAACATGTAGCGAATTGATCATCACATACCCATTTATCGCCGTAGTTTGTATTTAAAATCGATCACATTCTACTTCAAAAACCCTTTGCTACAGATGATCAACATCGACGATTATTATTATAATTAATTCAATGTAATTTTGAACATAAATAGAATGATAAATATAATATCTGAACATGTTATAAAGAGGAAGGCTTTAGCGGAAAATAATTTTACCTGAAGTCTCAGCCAAATTGTTTGCTATATTGCCGTATCCTGAATCAATAGTTACAATAGTGCCAACAAAAACGCTTTATACTTTTGTGAAAGAAGAAAAGAACTCACAAATATTGAACATAAGCCCCATCCCATCCAAGTTAAAACCCGTGAAAATTCATAGGTGAAAATGCAAAAAATATAAGGAAACAAAAACCATCTGGAGAAGAATAAAGAAAATTAAAAGTTGCAATTAGTTACAACTTGAAAAAACCAAAGCAGTCTTTGCAATTCATCATCAGAAATTTGGTAGAATGAATGTTTTGGCACCACTCTTACCCTAATCCATCTACATGTTGGCAATGAAATTAAGGTGGCTCTCTAAATAGACATACATCCATTGGATGAATTTAAACATATTTTGAACGGTTAGCGCAAACCCTGAGATCGGCCGACTTCGGAAATATTTTGTAAGAATTCATTCAATGCAATTACCACAATCCATCTACATGTTGGCAATGAAATTAAGGTGGCTCTCTTTAAATAGACATACATCCATTGGATGAATTTAAAAATATTTTGAACGGTCAGCGCAAACCATGAGTTCGACCGACTTCGTAAATATTTTGTAAGAATTCATTCAATGCAATTGACATCGTTAGTTTTGTGATTTTTTTACCACGTTAAAAGGTGTGAGTTAGTGCTTTTTTAATGAGGTTAAAAGAAAATTTATCCTAATTTTGTGCTTTTTTACGAGGTTAAAAGAAAATTTATTTTAATTTTTTTTTTTAAGAGGTTAAAAGAAAATTTATTTTAATTTTGTTTTTTAAGAGGTTAAAAGAAAATTTATCCTACTATTTTTTTTTAGGGAGGTTAAAAGGAAATTTATTGTCAGTTTTTGGGTT
Organism: Pinus albicaulis; assembly: GCA_034641835.2. Lineage (NCBI taxonomy): Eukaryota > Viridiplantae > Streptophyta > Pinopsida > Pinales > Pinaceae > Pinus > Pinus albicaulis. The sequence continues at coordinate 637,029 of JAXQQM020070762.1, read as the reverse complement.
AAAATAAAATTTATCGTAATTTTCTGTTTTTTAACGAGGTTGAATTTATTTTTTTTTTATCGCATTTTCATTTGCGTCTCATTCGAATTTCACTGAGATTCTCTGCGTTTTAGTTTGCTGCCAAGATAATCCCCGCCGTTTAATGATTCCAATTTAACTAGTTCAACTTTGTTTGTTTTTTTGGGTTGATTTGTAAGTGCTGGATAAATTATATTTAAATAAAAATAAAAAATCATTATATTTAATATTATTAAATAGTCAAATTATTATTTCATCTCATCGTCTAAATTAAACTAATGTTTATATATTATTATTAATATTATTAATCTGGTTATATATTATCATTAATATTATTGTCATTGCTAGATATTTAAACAATGAAATTGTATAGTTGTTAAATGAATATATTGTTTGTATATAAACTAGAAATTGCATTATATGTTGCAATGGGAATGACTGAAGGTAGGATCCTAAAAAATAGTAGCATACAAGCCAGAACTCAAAATTTTATACAATTTATTTTATTTACCAGTGTTTGTGTGAGAAATTTTTCGTTCATTTCAATATGCATGGATTATTTTAAATTTGAATGGATAATCTCAATATAGATTTTGTGGAAACTTATAATGATTGAATAATGAAATTTCTGTTAATTGTTAGCAAGAAGAAAATCAAAAGCTTGCCCCATCTTTACAAGTCAACCTAAATTACATTAATATATATATTAATAACAACAACATCTAAATCATACATAATATAATTAGATGGATAAAGTGATATTTGATGTAAAAACAGACTTCAACAAAGTATTAAATACAACTTAAGATGATTTGATTTCCCTGGTAAATGGAGATACTCAACATAAATCTAGGTTTGAATCTTTGACAGTTAATAATGTTGGTTGTCCAAATTAAAATGATTTCAAATAAGCCTATGGAAATATAAATATAACTTAGAAATGAGAATAGTGAGCTTCTAATATCAAACTAGTTTAATGAGGTGGTCAACATGCTTACCCTGACTTTCATTTCATCCAAATTAGTTTCTCATTGGAATATTTATTTTCCAACTTTAATTTCTAAGCACAATATGCCTAATACAATGTGAAAGGGATTATCTTTGAGTTTTCATATCCTCTAGTTTTCTGTGACTATCTCAAACACATGAACCTTCAATGGGTGTCTCAGAAACTTGGATGTCTTTTTTTTTTTCTCTCAGAAAATGAATGATGCTTTCATTCAAGATGAGGTTTGTGACAACTAGGGTTGGGCATATTTAATTCGGTCATGCTTATAGCTTCAATAAAATTAAATATAATTGTTGTTTCTCATTTTTTCTGTGTTAGATTAATTTTGGCTATGTGATAAGTTCACGTGAAGATTTCTTTTACCAATGGGTTTTTCATGGCGGTATATCTTGTAATATAGTCTATTTGATGTCTTGATTGCTTTGATGACCTTATAACTACACTTACATTTCCTCAAATAATTTATGATGTATTGAAATAAGCATATACATACCATATTAGTGCATCTATTCAAATTTGAAGTTTTGCAGAACTTTGATGCAACAATAAGAGATGTTTCTCTTTTGACAAATCGCTGGAAGATTATAGACTTCACACAACCTTAGCCAAAATCAAACCTAGATGGTGTTGTTCTTTTAAGAGATAAAATCCAATGGATGGGAATTTCTATATCAATTTACATTGGAGATGAGGTGTATCACTGCTTCATTTTTCTTATGAATTGATTTATGAATTGTGGACCATAGGAGTAACCAAGAGTTTCAACGGAATCCAAAGTAGCAAGCTTGTAATGGTCTCCGATACCTGCTGTAAACTTAAACTTGATATCTTGTGTAAGATTGAGCACTTTATATATACATATTGTAAAGCCCATTGGATGCTATTTCGATTATGAATATGTTTTCTATTTTATATCATCTAACAATTGTGTTTTTTGTTATTGATGGCTATCAATTTATAAGACCCAGGAATGTTTAAAATATTACGTACCTATTTGTGAACATTTGTTTCTAACATAAATAACCATACGTTGCAACAACCCTTTTCTATGGCAGCATGTGATGAAATTCAGTGAAACCAAAATTTATGTTTTTTTTTTCTAAGTTAATCTACATCTATTATATTATACAGAGCAAAATATTACATATCTCTTCCTCCAAACATGGCAAGCCAATTCAAGAGGGAAGTATCAAGATTTCAAACCAGAAAATGGACTGCCCCAGCTGGGGAAGCCAGTTCACCAGTAGCACAAAATAGACGCTGCCCAGAAATGGAAACCAACATACACAATAGCAAAATTCAAACTTAAGTTTGAGAGAAAAGTCTTCAAAAGCATGTTTACACTAGAGAAGGCTACAAAGAAACTAGAAAGAGAGAAGTGCACCCTACAATTGAAACTAGTCTGGACCATAATTCTTGTTGCTGGAGTTGTGTTATTCCTCCTCGATCCTGCAAGCATGGAATGAGTCTTCATCCTCCTTTATTAATGTGTGGCTAGTGACCTAAGGATGTGGTGACCACAGCATGTCTGGCTAATTGGAGGTGGTCTTGAGATGATTTTTGTCATCATTCTTATCTCCTTCGTCGATGTTTGGGCTTCTACCATCGTCAGAACTCGAATTGCTGCTGGTGGAGTGGCTACTACTTGAGGCGCTCTACATAGGAAGAGCCTTCATATTACGAGGGAAAAAGTCTAGCTCAGGCAGGATGGTCGACTTGCGTGCTCGCTCTTCGAGTTGAATGCTTGAGGAGGCCGGAGGGGAGATAGGTAGCTCCAAGGATAATTGGGCTGAAAGATTAATAAAGTCAAGTCTTCTCGGCTCCTCCCAGCCCACTGAAAGATTCAGTTCCCTGTCCATGGCGTGCGATAGAGGTGTTCTGGAGGGGAGGCCGCGGCCTCCATCTCTTCTACACCTCATACTGTGATGCCTTGCATGACACGAGAAGGAACAGAAGTGCAGGACAGGGAGGGAGCACTTGGCGACACAAGAGAGGAGATGCCACCACCTGAGAATGTCTTGGGAAGGCTGAGACAGGGCTGAGCAGGGCCAAGAACTAGGGGATAAAATGAGGAATGGATGGCATGCACAAATAACATAAGGGAGAGTTGAATGGAGGCCGAATGAGCACAGGTAGTAGGCTTAATAGCCATGGTTATGGAATCCAGAGCTCTTACTGCTCTCTAGCGGGAGGACCTTGTAATGAAGGTGCGTAGTGTGAATTTAAGATAGGCTTGCTTAGGCATTTGACATTTAGCGGGCACGTGGGCTGGATAGTTGTCCCACCACATGGTGCCTAGGTAGCCCTCCAATCATGGAAAAGCACCCACATCCGGGTAACCAAAATTTACGTATTATTGTTTCATTAAAAAAACAGTTAATTTAACCTCACCTTCAACAAAAAATGAACAGAGCATGAATAATAACTATACTCCTTTAACATAACATGAAAGAAAGAGGATCAACATATTTAGAAGAGCTAACTTTAAACTCATAGCAAGGAGCAATCTCTTGTTCCATTGCTATTGCTCCATTGCTACAACTTTAATCAATTATCACAATAGTACCAGCTTCCAAATACTTAAAAAAAAAAAAAAGGAACCACATATAGCCACTAAATTAGTTTGAAGTACCACATCAGAGTCTTTTGTATTTAAATGAACTATAACTATACTCTTTTAACATAGCACGGAAGAAAGGTGATCCAGATATTTAGCAGAGCTTAATTTTACCTGGCAGCAGGGAGGGGTCTTTTGCTCAATTACTAGATCTTTAATCATTATCACAACAGTACCATATTTGAAATTGTTAAAATAGGGGAAAAAAACACCACATATGGCCAGTGAGTTAGTTTGAAGTACTACATCACAGTAGTTTATACTTAAAATCAACCATATTTAAGATGAGTAAGATTATCCAATCATTAGCATTGAACTAGTTTTTTTATCAACATCTATGAGAAAATTAAATAGTTATTTATATAAAATACTAATATATTTTTATATTTTCTTAAACATCGAATAATTACTTATATTGTAATATATTTGTGTATCTTTATTCATTCTCCCTTTCTATGATTGATTATGATTATAGAGGCTCTATAGAAAGATAGAAAAAAATTAAAGAATTAAGAATCTAATTTTAAAAAGATTCGAATGCTTATTAAAAAATCACACTAAAATTACCAAGTGTAGTTCTATTGTTATTTTTCCGGAAAAATTAGTTAAACAATTATGGATCAATCTGAAATTATTATTATTATTAATTATAAAAAGAATTAATGTATGAGTTAAACATATACAAATTTAAAAACAACATGTAACAATATTCTTAATCATAGAGATTAGCCTCCATTTTATCATTTAGATTTTTTACTTGGAAATAGGCTTTACTAATAGCGCATGACCATAAAACCATAATTCATGTTCATATGACAATTTTTTTTAATTGATCAATTTACTTAAAAGCAAAAATATGACATAACCACTTTTGAGATAAATCTAAACTTTTGATAAGTGACTCTACTACAAAAAATATTGTAGAAAATTCCATAAATATTAGATCCCTACCATCCTCCTAATCATTAGTGATAATTAAATAAAAATCTAAAATAATAATTATTTCAAGGAATAATGTATTTTAAGTATCTTTTAAGTTAAAAAGATTAATTGTGAGGAAATTAATTAAAAACAAAATGTACTCTTATAAAAAAGTTGTTTGAATTCAAATAACTAGATAGAAGGAAGAAGGTCTGAAAATTATGGACACAGAAGACTTGTGAATTATAATCTTTAAATAAAAGAGGGGAGAGAAAATTGAAAAATCTTGAAAAGCAATTTTGTGGAGCTTTGAGAGTGTAAAGTTATATATTGAAGCTCATAATAATTTCTCTTTAGTTAATTTTATTTTTGATATTTTCTTTTCCATAAATACATAACCCTAAATCTTTAATCACATGAGTAAAAATGAGGAATGATAAGATCAGGAATTTAGCAAAGCTAGATTTTAGTGAATTGTTAAAAAATAGTTAAAAAAATATAGCAAATTGATCACCGCGTACCCATTTATCATCGTAGTTTGTATTTAAAGTTGATCATATTCCACTTCAAAAACACTTTGCTACAGATGATCAACATCGACAATTATTATTATAATTGATTGAACGTAATTTTGAACATAAATAGTAATGATAAATATAATATTTGAACATGTAATAGAAAGAAAGGCTTTAGCAGAAATTAATTTTACCTAAAGTGTCAGCCGAATTGTTTGCTATATTGCCATATCCTGAATCAATAGTTACAATAATGCCAACCAGAACACTTTATATTATTGTTAAAGCAGAAAAAAACTCACAAATATTGAACAGAAGCCCCATCCGTCCAAAATAACTATTAAAACTAGTGAAAATTCATAGGTGAAAATGAAAAAACAGAAATATACGGAAACAAAAACCATAGTCTGCAGAAGAAGAAAGGAAAATTAAAAGTTACAATTAGTTGCAACTTGAAAAAAATCAAAGCAGTCGTTGCAAGTCATCATCAGAAATTTGGTAGAACGAATGTTTTGGCAATGAAATTAAGGTGGCTCTGTTTAAAAATATTTTGAACGTTTAGCGCAAACCCTGAGTTCGACCGACTTCGGAAATATTTTGTAAGAATTCATCCAATGCAATTACCATCGTTAGTTTGTGCTTTTTTTATCACGTTAAAAGTTCTGAGCTGGTGCTTTTTTAATGTGGTTAAATGAAAATTTATCCCTATTTTTTTCCTTTTATGAGGTTAAAAGAAAATTTATCCTAATTTTGTTTTTTAAGGAGTTCGGGTTAAAAGAAAATTTATCGTAATTTTCTGTTTTTTTTAATGAGGTTTTTTTTTTTTTTTATTAATCATAACATTCTGCATCTTTCTTTTTTATGAGGTTAATTTTTTTTTTTTTTTTTATCGCATTTTCATTTGCATCTGATTAGAATTTCGCTGAGATTCTCTGCGTTCTAGTTCGCTGCAAAGATAATCGCCGCCATTTAATTATTCCAATTTAACCAGTTCATTGTTGAATTGGATACTTAGACTTTTCAACTTTGTTTGTTTTTTTGGGTTGATTTGTAAGTGCTAGATAATTGATATTTAAATAAAAATAAAAAATCCTTATATTTAATATTATTAAATATTAAAATTATTATTTTATCTCATGGCTCAAATTAAACTAATCTCTATATATTATTATTAATATTAATAATTTTTTTTATATTATTATTTATATTATTGTTATTATTAAATATTTAAACATAATAATTTTTTTTATATTATTATTTATATTATTGTTATTATTAAATATTTAAACAATGAAATTATATAGTTGTTAAATGAATATATTTTTTGTATATAAATTAGAAATTGCATCATATGTTGCAATGAGAATGTCTTAAGGTAAGATCTTAGGAAATAGTAGCATACAAGATTGAAGTCAAAATTTAGTACAATTTTTTTTATTTATGAGTGTTTTTGTGAGAAATATTTTGTTCATTTCTATATACATAAATTTGAATAGATAATCTCAATATAGATTTTGTGAAAACTTCTAATGATTGAATAATGAAATTTCTATTAATTGTTTGCAAGAAGAAAATCAAAAGCTTGCTCCATCTTTATAAGTCAACCTAAATTACATTAATATGAATAATAATAACAACAACATCTAAATCATCTATAATATAATTAGATGGATACAGTGATATTTGATGTAAAAGTAGACTTCAACAAAGTATCAAATACAACTTAAGATGATTTGATTTCCCTGGTAAATGGAGATACTCAACATAACCCTAGGTTTGAATCTTTGACAGTTAATAATGTTGGTTGTCCAAATTAAAACGTTTTCAAATAAGTCCATGGAAATATAAATATAATTTAGAAATGAGAATAGTGAGCTTCTAATATCAAACTAGTTTAATGAGGTGGTCAACATGCTTACCATGACTTTCATTTCATCCAGCTTAGTTTCTCAGTGGAATATGTATTTTCCAACATTAATTTCTGAGCATAAGATGTGTAATCCAATGTGAAAGAAATTATCTTTGAGTTTTCATATCCTCTAGGTTTTTGTGACTATCTCAAACACATCAACCTTCAATGGGTGTCTCAGAAACTTGGATGTCTTTTTTGTTCTCTCAGAAAATGAATGATGCTTTCATTGAAGATGAGGTTTGTGACAACCAGGGTTGGGCACATTTAATTCAGTCATACTTATCGCTTCAATAAAATTAAATATATTTGTTGTTTCTATTTTTTTTCTGTGTTAGATTAATTTTGGCTATGTGATAAATTCACATCAAGATTTCTTTTACCAATGGGTTTTTTCGTGGTGGTATTTCTTGTAATATAGTCTATTTCATGGCTTGATTACTTTGATGAACTTATAACTATGCTTACATTGCCTCGAATAATATATAATGTATTGAAATAAGTATATACATACCATATGAGCACATTTATTCAAATTTAAAGTCTTGCAGAACTTTGATGCAACTATAAGAGATGTTTCTCTTTTGAAAAATCACTGGAAGATTGTAGACTTCACACAACCTTAGCTAGAATCAAGCCTAGATGGTGTGGTTCTTTTAAGAGAAAATCAAATGGATGGGATTTTCTACATCAATTTACATTCGAGATGAGGTGTATCACTGCTTCATTTTTCTTGTGAATTGATTTATGAATTTTTGACCATAAGGAGTTTCAACGGAATCCAAAGTAGAAAGCTTGTAATGGTCTCTGATACCTGCTTTAAACTTAAACCTTATATCTTGTGTAATATTAAGCACTTGATATAACTAATATTACATTGGAAATATTATATAACGCTTGTGAGCAAACCATAGCTTTTGGCATATATTATGTAATAATTTATGCTACAAGAATAAAAGGTGGAAATTCTAGGTTTTGAATATTCTCTCTGTGTTAATTGTGTTAACTTTTGTATTCCATGAAGCTCATTATTATTGAATTAATGAAATAAGTGTATCTGTTGAACCGTGAAAATCTAGTTATTCTGATTAACTCACTTGAGAACAAGGACAATCACCACATGTAAATTTACTTGGGAGATTCACTTCATTTCAAAGTAGAGGATTTTTATAACTCTCGTTATTACATTTACTAGTCATATTTTGTACTAGGACAATGTCACTATGTGTAATCTCAGCTCCATAGGATGATATATGTTATTATATTTTTTATATAGGCTTTGTGCTATAACTCTGTCATGAGTGTTGAAATATTGGTCATTAACATGGCTCCTTTTACTCAATTGTGAACAATGTTATTAGATTTTTTATTTATGCTTTGTACTATAAATTTGTCACCATAATTGAAATTTTGGTCATTAGCATGATTTCTCTTACTCAAATTTCACTCCTAAATTCAAGTCATAATTTCCAGCATTTTGTTCAACATACTTATTTGTTACTTGGACCATCTCAAATGAGAGATTTCCATGGAATGCTTGAGATTTTCCGATACTGTGAAATTTTCACAATTTTCCCATGGCATATTTTTCTCTTCTTTGGAAAGTATTTCATCTTCATTCTCCTGGAGAAGAGTCTCCTGAAAATTGGCAATCCAACTTGAGTAATGGTGTTCAAGTAATCTCCTCATAAAAGGAGAATATGTTGGTGAAGCATAACATTAGAACTAACTAGAGCTTCAACCGTATTCTCTAGTTGGGTGAGTCACTCTTCCAATTCTGTAACACCCCCAAGTTCTATGCTTTTCAAATTAGACAATTGAACATAAATCCATAGGGGAGTGGACCCCAATGGATAATTATTATGTGGATATGGTTAACTACTTATTTATGAAAAATAAATAAAATATTGTGCATGCACTATGACCAGATGAGAAAGTGAGACACATGCATAATCCATGAGGTGATGGAAAAGGAAAAGACTTTCCCTAAAATCTTTCAAAAATCCTTGAAAGAAATTATTTCTAATTTAGATTTTTGAGGAAAAATCTAAATTTCCCCAATGAAGAGGAGTAGTTGGGAAGAGGTGAGAAAAAGCTGGAAAAGCTGAGGAAAAGCTTAAAGCAGCTTTAAAAAGTCCCAAAATGGGAAGCCTAGGCTAAACAGGAATAAAGCATCCTGAAATTCTGGACGCAGAATTGGAAACAGGCTTGGGGAAAGCACAGCTTAAATAAGCTGCTCCAGAACAGATTGAGGCTAGTCTGTTCTGGGGAAGATCTCTGCTCGGGGGTGAATCCTGGGAGATAAAGAGGATTCTAAGGTTGGGAGGACTGGTCATAGTAGAGGTGTGCATGCATAAATTTGGAGATATCTGTAAGTCTGTGTCCCTGTTTTATGAAATTGTGATGTTATATTCCTTTATGCAATTTATGAAATTTTGATGTTATAGTACATTATGGAATGTATGAATTGTTATGTTATGTTGCATTATGCAACTGTTAGATGGATTAATGGTTCAGTAACTTATGTAATTGCAACTACAACTATTGACAGTAGAGACAAATGGTTGGGTGTAGAGATGAGTACATTGTAATAATGAGGTTTGAGATGATAGATCAATTGAGCAGCCAATATAATAACTATGTATAGGTATAGATGGCTATCTTTTAAAGGAGTATTTAATTTCTGTGTGTATAAACAGAAGATGTTAACAAACCAGTACCCATGAACATTAAGTTCCAAACAAATAAATCTATCATAACAATACTGATGGCACAGAATTCACTGTGATCAATAACAGAAAGTAGGGAACAACAACCAGTTGTGTTGCACTGGAAAGAATTTAAAAAAAATTAGAATTTACAGTATTCTATTAAATGTAATGGTACACATATGGAAGTAGAAGTTGAATCCTAACTAAGTACGAGGATCTAACACTAGGGATTCAAAACTATCCAGTTCAGTATTCTCTCCCTTCCTGGGAGTGAAGCAAGAGGAGTTGTTTCCTAGTTTCCATGGAACAGTTGAATCTGTACCATAGTGTCACACATGTTGAATGGTTATAACAGACAAATAAGGGGGAAAAAAAACCTATTGCAAAATCTATTGTGTAATAACAGTTGTGTGAGGGAAGATTCTAAGCATGGGTAAAATACCATGAACAGAGCATCTGGTTACCATCCATAGAACTACTGGGAAAGTAGTGGAGCAATGGTGGCGAACTGCGTAGAGATAGATGTATGCGAGGAGGCATACATCTATACTTCGATGCTGAAACTTTAACATATTGAAAATATTAGCAGGCCGGCAAACTGGGAAGTTTGATTAAGGGCCTAGTGATCATCCTGCACAGAAAACCTGAGACATACAAGGTAAAATACATAGATATAAAGTCTACCATATGAACTGAGAAGAGGGGAGGTTAAGCCCAAAAATCCTCATGGAAATTCTTGTATTTCAGGGCTGTCTGTAAGTACTGAAAAGAATCTAAACCCCGGATAACAATCTGCACTGTAGGTGATGCAGTATAAAAAAAAACTATAATGGTTATCGACGCATAAAGCGGAGAATATTAAGTTATGTTATATGGGTAGCACTCATCATAGGGGTGCTGAATATAGACATATTATGATGTAATGGATGTTATTAAATAATAACAAAATCCCATGAAAAAAAAAATGGGTTTGGGAGACGTGACAAATGGTATCGGAGCAAAGTTCAAAAATTGGGCAAGATATGTGCTCACAAAGAAATGGTACTACCAGGAGCATGCAGATGTCGAGCAAAGACTCCAAGGAGTATAGAAGGAGGATTTCCATTCTAAAAAAAAAAAATACATAGAAAAGGGAACTTCTAGAGATAAGATAGTGGTATGTTCCTGAAAATTTCTGTTCATTCAGATGTTCTATGATATGAGTTAGTTGCATATAAACATTTAAGAGAATCTGGATGTTTGATTTTGGTACTACATTTAACAGAACCCATCATCAGGCCTTCACCTTTCAAATACTGGTTAGCCCAGAAAATCCATAGAGTAGATCGGGTTAAATCTGAAGTACTTACCCTCTACAGATGATTAATTCTGGTTTTGCTTATGGTAGGCACAAATGATTTATTATATGTTTATGAGTCTACTAGAGAAACATTATAAAAAAGTACTAGAAAGCACATAGTATAAATATAACCAGCTGGAAGTAAATACCATGAATTTTGACATTCAAAGCTGTGACAAGGAATCCAACAGAATCTTTAAACCAGGGTTGGTTTAAATCTGAGGATACTTCTTCTCCACAAGAAAAAAAAAAATATTTTTAGGATTTAATCTTAATCTGCTTCTGTTTCATAAATTAATATTCACCTATATATATACATTGTAGAGAGAGATCTGAGACTTCCTGGGTTATACTGCAACTAACAGGAGGTGAAGTGAAAGTTTAACTTTGTGAATTAAATTGTGCATTAAATGAGAAAAGGAGAAATTGTAGAGAATGCCTCACGTTTAGTACATCAATCATACAAAACTTGAACCTCAATGGTGAATAAACATTGTATGTAAGCACCCAATTATATAGCAGAATGAAATCACTATTAGAAGGGTATGGGACCCCTTCTTGATAATCTCCTTATGGATCTAGTCTAACATGTGAAAAACAAACTGAATATATATCCAAAGGAAAAAAAAATTTAGATAGAAATTTGTATGGCCTGTAGTTATACCAAGGTGCAAGTAAAATATCATATGCATGTTGAAAATTTCTATTTGAACCTTTCAATTTATATGAAATAGATTGAGTATGCATGTGAACCCTTGTAGTTAAGAAGGGCCTTCAATCCAAAACATAGCTACATTAATATATATATATATATATATATATATATATATATATATATATATATATGAAAGTTCGAACTATTCCTAAGTCCTAAAGTAACTATAGCATAACACCCTTAATCTTCAAATTTAAATGCTTGACTCTACATTCACATTAATATGTATTGACCCCGACCCAAAAGGGGCTGCGCCGAGAGCTATGGCGTTACTACCCGTAGATACCAACATTTAAAACATGTATTACAAATTGACCAAAATGGTCAGCGCCGAGAGCCAATATGTTAACACAGGTAAATAATTACATCTCAATTTGGAAAGCTCGGATATTAATATATGTTAACCAAAACTTGTAAAAAGAGTAGCTGGTGGGAAAAAAACGTGGATATGACACCACAGACCTGCGTTAAACAAACAAGCAGTAAACTATGTGATGCCTGGTCGTTAAATGGCAAGATTACGCATGGTAATCGTATTCACGGCATTACGTCTGTGTGCAACTTTACGTGCAAAGTAACAGCCGATGACATTTACATAGATAGCTATATCAGTACCAAATTTAAACGATAAATTCTGTACACAGATCACTGTGGAATCAAACGCAACTAACTATATCAAACAACTGAATTATTAACATATCCCCAGATATGAACTACGATTTATTTTGGAATCGTTACCTCTACCACGATGCCGCATAATCATGAAGTTTATGTGAGCGCCGAATTAAGATCTTGCGCCTCTAGTTCATACCCTCCAGTAGTAACTACCAGATCTCGATGGCACTAATCGAGTCCGAGGAAACCTGCTTCAAATGAACGCTAAACCAGAATAACCACTAATATAGTTATGGGAACAAAAGCGAAATAAACAAATACTGGAGAAGGATTAATTGGTAATTTATTAAACCGAAATGCCGAGTCAAGACATTAATATGTATCCAACGGAGTTATAGGTATAACCCGGTAAGTTATACTCTGTAGAAGCTCGTAAGAAATAAATCCTGCAGAAACCGTATGCATGATTAGCAGATAGAGGAAAGAAAAATTTTATATGGAGTATTCCCTATTCCACGTAGCATATATTCGCTAGTACAAACCCTTAGGGTTATATGTGTAGGAAAATCGAATTCAGTTTAGCCGGTGAAATGAGTCTGCGAGGAAATTAGGATAAAAAGAGTGGCAGATTTTTCTGGTCAAGCGATGCAACCCGAACTCGGTAGGTAGTTATGGGCGCCACAGAGGGAGCGGATCTTGACTGAAAAACCCCCCCCACCGCAGACCTTCAGCAAACGAACTTGTCACGGTTCCTCCATTCATCTTCAAACAAAGATGTGAACTGGAAACCTGGAGATCAGAGAAAAATTGTTAAGACCGAATCAAACCCTGAACAGAGTCAGAAACCGAGTTATATAAGCAAGCGGGGGAAATCAAGAACTCGATATCTGAAACCACTCAGCAACCTGAAAACCTAGAACGCCTGATCGATGAAATAACCAGGCACACAAGCAAACTGAAAATGTAGTGAGTTCTGAGAATAGCAAAGGGTTAATAAGAGAAGTTGGAAACCCTAGAAGTAAATCGACACAGTACTGGCCAGGGGAGAGGCATTATTATCCCGCCGACTTGCCTCTTGACAAAATCCCAATAAGGATTTGGAGAACCAAACCTAGCCGCAGGCTGAAGACGCGACGGTAAGTTTAATGGTAAATAACGCTGTCTCCAGTGTACCTCACCGGCGGAAAGTCCTGAAAACTCACCAATGTGCTGTCATTGAAAAGACTTTTCTTATTTACTCTCACAGTCGGCGGTGAGGCTGTGGATCTCGCTCGGGAGTGTACAGATTAAAAAGGATCCGTTCTGATCCTGAACAACCACAGGTTTATGTGGAAACCTGCGCCGAAGGGTGAAGGAGACGGGTCTCAGTGTACTGGCTCCGTTCTCTACTGCACGCAAGACTGTCATGCAAACACAACACGGCATATCGGTTAAACGGGAATAAAATAATATCGAAAAAAAATTTTAAACACGAAAAAATCACCGGAACCCTGAGGAGTACGCAGCTACGAGATATTAATATTCGTGGCGAATAAAGAACTTCGTTCCTTTGCAAAAATATAAAACGACAATAACTTACCAACCCCGCTATTCCTTACGTCATCGATCATATGCTTATACATGGTTGTAAGTTAGACAGGTGTAAGTTATTAAAGTTTTCCCATATGGTGGACCTTTATATATATGGCGGTCTTATATATATGGATATATATCGGGTGGACTTATATAGCGACATGTATAAATTAATTGATGTTACTATTGGCAAGTTAATTGATGTTAATATTGGCAAAAAGGAAACATTCATATATCGATATGTATATATATAATTATGCCTAAGTTCATTGAGTTCTTATTGTCAAGGCTATATGTCTATATCTATATATGACAAGTTTTGTCATACAAAAGGGGTTGAAGATAGATACGATATATATATCAACCTATTAGATATATATATATATATACATGTATTATCAAAAGGTTAGGGTTAAGGTTTTGGATCCCAGTAATATATATATTATATGGAAGATGTGTAAGTCAAAGGGGCTACGGGCCTATACATGCGCCCATTTGAGTTGATATACATATCCGATAACCTATTAAACATTTCACCTTAAATATTAAATATTGGTTGAGTATTAAATATTGAACATACATATATGTATATATATAGACCTCTAATGCTAAGTATGATAAAGGTTTTGGAACATAGGTATGTCATATAGAATATATATATACTCTCAGTAAGGTAATACTCCTATCGGATATACCGACCAGTAGCACATGGGGTATACTTATAATATACATATACTCATTTTCTCATGGAACGAATGGGGTCTATATTCACATAGGCCATGTTCGGTTATAAAAACAAAATACCCGTACTACCTGAATTGTGAGAATATTCCTATAACGAGAGCCAAAAGATTTATCTATAGATATATGTCGTTAACGTATATGCATACATCTACTTGGACATCCATCTAAATGAGCAAAGGGGTAGGGAACTTGTAATTTTATATGACAAATATATATATATAAATCGAAATGCGAATCCCCATAGTTTTATTATGGTGGATATAAGCATAGGCTATTGGATAAATATATATAGGGGCTATTGTATATATATATATATACACCTCTATATACATGATTTATATATATGGGCTATTGAATGAAACATAGGTTGTGTATAATGGTATTAAATTGTAAATTTTATTTTACTAAAGGATATACATATAGGGATTATGTATAACCTACCAATGTATTTAATATGCCTATGTGTTTGACATGGTAAGTTGTGAACACGATTATATTGTACACATGGAAATTATTGGATGTTGGAAAGAAAAACATGAATATGTCACATCGATGATAAGTGCATGTGGGATATATATAGACGAGTTATATACCCATACATGTGCATGTAAATAAATTATCAAAGGTTAGATATATGGATATATGTGACATAAAACATGGGTATGGAATAGGTGTTTATATATATATATATATATATATATATATATATATATATATATATATCGGTCCATAGCCTTATCAAAGGATGTAGAAATATATATATGGGGTACTTATATGTATAAAGGTTATACATAGAGTTATGCAAATTTTATTTATCCCCTAATAGAAAATCCTGTAAGTTTAGGTATTCGCTTACTTGGATGGAAATAATAGAGATGAACTCTATTATAAATTTTTGACTTAACAATAGTTGAAACCATCTCAATTATCCTTGTATTGGTTCAAATTAAAACTTTATAAGTCCATCACAAAGGAAAAATGTAAGTTGGTACGAAGGTATAGTACATTGAATAAGATTTTTTTTTTTAAAGAGTATTAATTAAACTCTTTGGATTATATATAGTATATATATGTCTGGTGGATATATATATGTGGTGGATTGTATTTATATAGGGTGGATTTTATATATATATGAGGGAATTTATATGATGTGTATATATTGTGGATTATATATATATAGAGTGGTTCTATATATATATGAAAAAGAGTGGAGGATTTAAGGATATGAAATATAATGATTCATATAACAAACCGCTTTATAAAGAAAATTTTATATGATTCAAAATTATTCTCAAAACTTTATACCACGGAATTAAAAGGAGAAGAAATAATTCCTTAGAGGATTATTAAAGAGAACAAATTCACCTTAAAAAGGGAAAGGACATATTTTATCATATGAGTGAATATTATTGCTCTAAAGGAGTAATAAATACTATGATAATGAGTAGAATAAGTGAGTCAAGTAGAATGTAGAAGAAATTGTTTTAAGCAAATGTATAAATTGGTAATTCTTTGAAAAGGAAAATGGTGTCAAATTCCTTTATCAAGTAGTAATGGGGCCAGTATTAGTAATTACATGCATTCACACTATAAAATGTTGATTGGTGTAAATTTTATGTAAAAATTCTAGTCTTAAATTCAAAGATAGGGGAAATGGTGTGAAATCATGTATTTCTGAAAAAAAAACAAAGAGGAATGCTAGAATGCAGCCCCGATGAGAAAGGGTAAGCATAATCATGCATATAGTACAGTTGGTTTCATTCATTTATGAGTACTAATGAAAAATTGTCAAATTGTTTAGCGAAGTGTGTAACAGGAAATTGTACACTCTGGAAACAAGAAGGAAAAAGGTGAAAATAAATCACCTAGAAACTCCAGAAAAGCTGAATTGGACCAAGTTGAAGGAGGAAAAAAACCTCACTAAAGAAACAAGAAAGAATAAGTAGTGTACTAAAAGTGCACTAAACTATTATGAACCTGAACGGTTTGACTAATAACTGAAATTTTTAAGTTATTGAAATGCAGAATGTTGTTGTGGATGATAAATTGTATGTACCTGACATTCTTACATTGGTATGAATTGTGGACAGGGAAAACAGAATAAAATATTTCTAGACAGACTTCTTGCAAAGAAGTAGAAAGAAAAGCAACTACATAACGCAGGAGAGTACTCTGCTGGAAACAAAGCAAAAACAAAGAAGGAATCTTTGTCAAAGTTGAAAACGTCAACGTTAAAGTGTGACACCGAGGAAGGTGTTGGAAAGGAGGGAAACTAATGGCTTATAAATTAGCCTTACCCTTGCATAGTAAATTTCCTGATATGTTTCATGTCTCCTTGATGAAAAAAAAAAAATTAATTTTTTTCATGATGCTTCTCACATGATTGATTTGAAATGTGGTCCAGGTGGAACCAGAAGAGAAATTTCCTTCCAGAGTCGCTTCAAAGATGAAAGCGAGAAGGAATTGAATTGCGAAAACGAACAGTAGCTGGAGTAAAGGTGCAGTGGAGCACTTTACTGCTGCAAAGCTACATGGAACAGAGAAGCTAAGATGATGGAACAACATTCATAATTATGTTCAAAATAAATTAAGTAGATAGTTGTCGACACCGAGGACGGTGTTTACTTTCAGAGGGGGAATATGTAACACCCCCAAGTTTTATGCTTTTCAAATTAGAAAATTGAACATAAATCCATAAGGGGAGTGGACCCCAATGGATAATTATTATGTGGATATGGTTAACTATTTATTTATGAAAAATAAATAAAATATTGTGCATGCACTATGACCAGATGAGAAAGTGAGATCACATGCCTAATCCATGAGGTAATGGAAAGGAAAAAGACTTTCCCCAAATCTTTCAAAAATTCTTGAAAGAAATTAATTTAGATTTGAGGAGGAATCTAAATTTCCCCAATGAAGAGGAGTAGTTGGGAAGAGGTGAAAAAAGCTGGAAAAGCTGAGGAAAAGCTTAAAGCAGCTGTAAAGAGTCCCAAAATGGGAAGCCGAGGCTAAACAGGAAAGAAAGCATCCTGCTATTCTGGACGCAGAATTAGAAACATGCTTTGGGGAATTTTGAGCTTAAATAAGCTGCTCCTAAGCAGATCAGGGGTTGATCTGTTCTAGGAGGTGATCTATGCTCGGGGGTGAGTTCTGGGAGATAAAGAGGATTCTAAGGTTGGGAGGACTGGTCATAGTAGAGGTGTGCATGCATAAATTTGGAGGTATCTGTGAGTAGGTGTTAATCATATCCCTGTTTTATGAAGTTGTGATGTTATATTCCTTTATGCAATTTATGAACTTGTGCGGTTCTATTCCTTTATTTAAATTATGAAATTGTGATATTATATTCCTTTATGCAATGTATGAAATTTTGATGTTATAGTACATTATGGAATGCATGAATTGTTTTGTTAGGTTGCATTATGCAACTGTTAGATGGATTCATGGTTCAGTAACTTATGTAATTGCAACTACAGCTATTGACAGAAGAGACAAATGGTTGGGTGTAGAGATGAGTACATTGAAATAATGAGGTTTGAGATGATAGATCAATTGAGTAGCCAATATAATAACTATGGATAGGTATAGATGGCTATCCTTTAAAGGAGTATTTAATTTCTGTGTGTATAAACAGAAGATGTTAACAAACCAGTACCCATGAACATTAAGTTCCAAACAACTAAATCTATCATCACAGTACTGATGGTACAGAATTCACTGTGATCAATAACAGAAGTAGGGAACAACAATCCTCAGCTGTGTAAAAATTACAGTATTCTATTAAATGTAAAGGGTACACTTATGGAATTAGAAGTTGAATCCTAACTAAGTACGAGGATCTAACACTAGGGATTCAAAACTATCCAGTTCAGTATTCTCTCCCTCCCTTGGAGTGAAGTAAGAGGAGCCGTTTCCTAGTTTCCATGGAACAGCTGAATCTGTACCATAGTGTCATACATGCTGAATGGTTATAACAGATAAATAAGGGGGGGAAAAAGCCTTTTGTAAAATCTATTGTGTAATAACAGTCTGTGTGAGGTAAGATTGTAAGCATGTGTAAAATACCATGAACAGAGCATCTGGTTACCATCCATAGAATTACTGGGAAGGTAGTGGAGTTATGGTGGTGAACTGCGTAGAGATAGATGTATGCGAGGAGGCATACATCTATACTTCGATGCTGAAACTTTAACATATTGAAAATATTAGCAGGCCGGCAAACTGGGAAGTTTGATTAAGGGCCTAGTGATCATCCTGCACAGAAAACCTGAGACATACAAGGTAAAATACGTAGATATAAAGTACACCATATGAACTGAGAAGAGGGGAGGGTAAGCCCAAAAAATCCTCATGGAAATTCTTGTATTCCAGGGCTGTCTGTAAGTACTGAAAAGAATCTAAACCCCGGATAACAGTCTGCATTGTAGGTGATGCAGTATAAAAACTATAATTGTTATCGACGCATAAAGCGGAGAATATCAAGTTATGTTATATGGGTAGCACTCATCATAGGGGTGATAATAACAGAATCCCATGAAAAAAAAAAATGGGTTTGGGAGACGTGACAAATTCATCACAATTATTGGCAACATTGTCATTATCTTCAAGATTTAATAGAATTAAAACTTCCTCTTAGTGAGGAACCTATGAAGTTGTTTCTTACCACCAACTCTTGGTGCAAGACCCTCCCTTGCTACATGTTTCTTATAGATTTTTTCCTCCATTGTTCCTTGTGAAACCAAGTGATAGGCCTAAAGATCATGTGTTGGATTACTCGAACCATCAACAATTATCACATGAACAATTAACACATGATTGAGTGTTGGAATATTTTTACCCAATGACCAAGTGCTAGTTGATATTAAAATACATTGGAGCTTTTAGTATTTATGTTTATTATTTTTTATATAAATAAAAGATGAATGATCAAATTTTAAAAGTTTCTAGTGTTTATAAAAAAAATTCACAAACATTATTATTTGTAATATTTATGTTTATTAATTTTTATATAAATAATAATTATGAGTAGATTTTTATTTAAAAATATATATATTCTATAATAAAAAATTTATCAAATATTTAATGGAGCAAGTTTTAGATTTGAAATATTAAATATATATTATTAATACTCTTAAGTTTAGTCAAAATTATTATGATTTATTTTGTAATATTTTTTATACAATAGATAAGAATACAAAAATTTAGGAGCAATGCATATAATATGTAAAAATATTATAATCTAGAAGATGGATCCTAGTTGGGATTTTAAACATCCACAAATGTTCTATGGCACTGGAAAATCCAAAATACCATAGGAGTTTGAAAATAATACATAAAATTGAAGTTCTTAGTAAATGAAAAATGTTTCTTAGAAAAAGAAGTTTAATGATAAGGGATTTAAAAAATAATGGTTTCTAAGTTTCTCTAATTTATAGTCAATAATAATAACTACCACAGTAATATAAATAAAATGTTGGTAAATGCCAATAAACATCAGAAATTCACATCACGATACATCTCACATTACCAAGATTAAAAAATCATAAAAAAATATTGAGCAAATTATAATTTTTTTTGAATAATAATAATTATTATTAATTAAAAAATTAATCTATGAGTTAAACATATACACATTTAATAAACCATATAACCATAGAGATTAGCCTCTATTATAACATTTATATTTTTAAGTTGTAAATAGACTCTTACTAATACCATGTGTCTACAAAACAATAATTCACATTGATATGACACATTCATGGGACATTTTTTTAAAATTAGTCAATCTACTTAAAAGTAGAGATATGACATAACTGCTTTCAAGATAAATCTAAATCTTTGATTTTTGATTTATACTAAAAATATTATAGAAAATTCTACAAAGATTAAATCCTTACTATCTATTTGATAATTATTAGTAATCAAATTAAATTCCAGAAACATATTCTAAAATAAAGATTTGTAATTAAAAAAAAAAAAACCATTTCAAAGATAATAATTTTTTTGCATATTTTAAATTAAGATAATTAATTATGAACAAATTAATTAGAGATGAAATTCACTCTTCTAAACCCCTCTAATTTAAAAAAACAAATTGTAATTAAAAAGTTAATGTTTGATAACAACATTACCAAGGATAATGAATTTTAAGGATATTTTAATTTAAGATGAGTAATTATGAAGAAATTAATTAGAAATGAAATGCACTTTTATAAAAGATATTTTTGAATTAAAATAAACAAGTAAAAGGAAGTCCTAAAAACATCACTTTCAAAGGAATATTTTGAGTTAAAATCCTCAAGTCAAGATAAGGAATGAGAGAAAGCTAACAAATCTTGAAAAAAAAATTACTGAGCATTGAAAATATGCATTTATATATGAAGCCACATACTAACTTGCCTTGAAAAAATACATTTATATATTAAACTTCATAGTAAGTTGGCTTTAGTATTACTAAAATTTATATAACTTCCTGTCCATAAATTTTTTATGACCTATTTATCTTACAAAGTTATTACTATCTATTTATCTCACAGTTTAATTTTGAGCTTTTCATTTACTTAAATACACAACTCTAGATTTTAATTTAAATCATGAAAATACTCTATGAAGTTCTATGCAGTTGATCCCATTTCATTACTACATATTTTTCTCCTTTCTTTTGTGAAATTTTCATTTCCTTAAATACACAACCCTAGATTTTATATAAATCATGAAAATACACTCTGCAGCTAATCCCATTTCATTGATAACAATTAAAAAAAATAAAAACTAGTATATTAGCTAGCTCATTCTTTTAATAACAAGGAAATACTTAAAAATTAAATAAATATGATAATGTTGGCAGGCTTATTATTTATTAAAAGACACAAAATAAATATTGTAACTACATATTTACCTTAAAACTTTCTAAACTTTTAATTTCCTAATATAAACAACCTTCATTTCAATGCAAAACATGGAAATATTGTAAAGCCCATTATATGCTATTTCGATTACGAGTATATTTTCTATTTTATATCATCTAACAATTGTGTTTTCATTATTGCTCAATATCAATACCTAAGACCCAGGAATGTTTAAAATATTGCATACCCATTTATAAGCATTTTTATCTAACATAAATCACCATCCACTGCAACAACCATTTTCTATGGTAGCATGTGATGAAATTCAACCAAACCAAAATTTACGTTTTTTTTCTCTAAGTTAGACTACATCTATTATATTATACAGAGAAAAATATTACATACCTCTTCCTCTAGACATGGAAATCCAGTTCCAGAGGGAAGTATCAAGAGTTGGAAACTAGAAAACGGATTGCCCCAGCTGGGGAAACCAGTCCGCCAGTAGCACAAAATAGGCGTTGTCGAGAATGGGAAAGTCGCATACACAGTAGCGAAATTTAAACTGAATTTTGAGAGAGAATTCTTCCAAAGCATGTTTATACTAGAGAACACTGCAAAAAAACTAGAAAGAGAGAAGTGCACACTGTAATTGAAACTAGTGTGGATCATCATTCTTCTTGCTGGAGTTGGGTTATTCCTCCTCGATCCTGAAAGCATATAATGAGTCTTCATCCTCCTTTCTTAGTGCGTCGCTAGTGACTTGAGGATGTGGTGACCCTGGCGTGTCTAGCTAATTGGAGGTGGCCGTGAGCTGATTGTTTTCCTCATTATTATCTCTTGCGTCGCTGTTTGAGCTTCTACATCGTCGAAACCCGAATTGCTGCTAGTGGAGTGGCTGCTACTGGAGGCGCTCTGCAAAAGGACAACCTTCATCTTGCGAGTGATAAAGGCTGGCTCAGGTAGGATGGTTGACTTGCGCGGTCACCCTTTGGGCCGAACGCTTGAAGAAGCCGAAGGGGAGACAGGTAGCTGCAAGGATAATTGGGCTGAAATAATAACAGGGTAGAGTCTGCTCGACTCCTCCCAACCCACCAAAAGATTCAGTTCCCTGCCCATGGCATGCAATAGAGGTGGTCTGGAGGGTAGGTTGCGGCCTCCAGCTCTTCTACACTGCATACGGCGATGCCTTAGCATGATACGTGAAGGAACAAAAGTGCAGGGCAGGGAGGGAGTGCTCAATAGCACAGGAGAGGAGATGCCACCACCTGAGAATGTCATGGGAAGGCTGAGATAGGGCTGAGTAGGGCCAAGAACCAGGGGTCGAAAGGAGGACTGGGAGGCATGCATAGATAATAGAAGGGAGAGTTGAATGGAGGTCGAATGAGTGTGGGTAGCAGGCTTAATAGCCATGGTGATGGAATCGAGAGCTCTTAATGCTCTGCAGCAAGACGTCCTCGTAATGAAGGTGGCGAAGTGTGAATTTAAGACAGGATTGCTCGGGCATTTAATGTTGAGTGGGTGACCAGGTGCAGGCACGTGTGCTGGATAGCTGTCCCACCAGATGGTGCCCAGTTGGCCCCTCCGATCACGGCAAAGCACCCACATCTGAGTAACCAAAATTTACGTATTATTGTTTCAATAACAAAACAATTAATGTAACCTCACCTTCAACAAAACAATTGATGCTTTCATTGAAGACAAGGTTTGTGACAGCTAAGGCTGGGAATATTTAATTCGGTCATGCTTATCTCTTCAATAAAATTAAATATAATCGTTGTTTCTCTTTTTTTTTTGTGTTAGATTAATTTTGACTATGTGATAAATTCACGTCATGCTTTCTTTCTTTTACCAATTTATCTTAAGACTTTTTAATCTTTTAATTTCCCCATTATAAACAACCTTGATTTCATTGCAAAACATGGAAATATTGCAAAGACTATTGAATGCTATTTCGGTTATGAGTATATTTTCTATTTTATATCATCTAACAATTGTGTATTTCATTATTATTAGCTATCAATTTATAAGACCCAGGAATGTTCAAAATATTACATACCAATTTATGAGCATTTATATCTAACATAATTCACCATCTGCTGCAACAACCCTTTTCTATGGCAACATGTGATGAAATTCGACAAAACCAAAATTTTTGTTTTTTTTCTAAGTTAGAATACGTCTATTATATTATAGAGAGAAAAATACTACATATATCTTCCACTATTCTTGGTAAGCCAATTCCAGAGGGAAGTATCAAGAGTTTTCAACTAGAAAATAGACTGCCCCAGCTGGGGAAAGCAGTCCACCAATAGCACCAAATAGACGCTTCCCAGAATGGGATTTCATCATACAGAGTAGAAAAATTTAAACTAAGGTTTGAGAGTGAAGTTTTCCAAAGCATGTTTAGACTAGAGAATGCTACAAAAAAAACTAGAAAGAGAGAAGTGCACCCTATAATTGAAACTAGTGTGGACCATCATTCTTCTTGCTAGAGTTGGGTTATTCTTCTTCGATCCTGCAAGCATAGAATGAGTCTTCATCCTCCATTCTTACCGCGTGGCTACTCACTTGAGGATGTGATGACCTCGGTGTGTCTGGCTAATTGGAGGTGGTCGTGAGCTGATTGTTGTCCTCATTCTTATCTCCCATGTCGTTGTTTGAGCTTATACCATCGTTAGAACCTAAATTTTTGCTGGTGGGGTGGTTGCTACTAGAGGTTCTCTGCATAGGGAGAGCCTTCATCTTTCAAGGGATAAAGGCTGGCTCATGTAGAATGGTCGAATTGTGTAGTCACTATTTGGGCCGAATGCTTCAGGAGGCTGGAAGGGAGACAAGTAGATGTAAGGATAATTGGGTTGAAAGATTAACAAGGTCGATTCTTCTCGGCTCCTCCCAGCCCGCCAAAAGATTCGGTTCCCTACCCTTGGCATGTGATAGAGGTGGTCTGGAGGGGACGTCACAGCCTCCAGCTCTTCTACACTACATAACATGACGCCTTGACATGACACGTGAAGGAACAAAAGTGCAGGATAGGGAGGGAGCGCTCGACAACATAGGAGAGGACATGCCACCACCTGAGAATGTTGTGGGAAGGCTGAGACAAGGCCGAGAAGGGCCAAGAACCAGGTGTCAAAAGGAGGAATGGGAGGCATGCACATATAAGAGAAGGGAGAGCTCAATGGAGACCGAATGAGCGCAAGTAATAGGCTTAATAGCCATGGTGATGGAATCGAGAGTTCTTAATGCTCTGCAGCAGGAGGACCTCCTAATGAAGGTGGTGAACTGTGAATTTAAGATAGGCTTGCTCAGGAATTTAGTGTTGAGTGGGTGACCATGCGTGGGCTAGACAGTTGTCTAGCCACATGGCGCCCAGGTGGCCCCTCCGATCATGACAAAGCACCTGCATCCGGGTAACCAAATTTTACGTATTATTGTTTCATTAACAAAACAATTAATTTAACCTCACCTTCAACTGAAAATGAACAGAGAATAAATAATAACTATACGCATTTAACATAACATGAAATAAAGAGGATCGACATATTTATAAGAGCTGAATTTAAACTCATAGCAAGGCGCAATCTCTTGTTCCATTGCTATTGCTTCATTGCTACAACTTTAATCAATTATCACAACAGTACCAGCTTCCAAATAGTTAAAATAAGAAAAAAAAGAACCACATATAAAGACTGAATTAGTTTCAAGTACCACATCCCAGTTAAATAATTATTTATATAAATTAATAATATATATTTTTTATTTTCTTAAACATCGAATAATTATTTATATGGTAATATATTTGTGTATCCTTATTAATTCTCCCTTTCTACGATTGATTATGATTACAGAGGCTCTCTATATAAAGATAGAAAAGAATTAAAAAATTAAGAATCTAATTTTAAAAAGATTCTAATGCTTATTTAAAAATCACACTAAAATTAATGATTTTTTTAGTATTTATGTCTATTGCTTTTTATATAAATAATTATTAATAAGTAATGTAATTTATCATTTTAAACATATAGTTAATAATAAGAAACATAGCTAATATTTAATTGGTAAGCTTTAAATTTGAAATGATTAAAAGATATTAAAAATACCTTTAAGTTTAATTATTTGTATATTATATATAAAATATTGTGATATATTTGACCATTTTTTATATAATATTTAAGAACATTATAATGTAGGACTAAAATATATAATATGTAAAAATACTATAATACAAGAGCAAAATATAATGACACAAATAATTGTTTGCAAATTGGAATTTTTAGTAAATGAAAAGCTTTAAAAAAATAGTTTAATGATAAGAGATTCAAAAGATAATGGTTTGGAAAATTTTCTAATTTCTAATCAATAATAATAATTAACATATCTATATAAATTAAATGGTTGGTAAATGTTAATAGACATAAAAAAACTTACGTGATACATTCCCAAAATTAAAAAAATAAACAAAAATTAGATAATAAAATTATAATTTTATTTTTAAGAACAATTTTTATTTAACTAATTCTTCCCGAAAAATCACAATATCATTAGGAGGGCCAACACGTTTGGAACTACCCAGTGTAGTTCATCTCCCAATGATATTGTTATTTTTCCGGGAGAATTAGTTAAACAATTATGGATCACAGACCTTTACAATCTGAAATTATTATTATTATTAATTATAAAAATAATTAATGTGTGAGTTAAACATATACACATTTAAAAACAAAATGTAACAATATATATATATTTTTTTTTATTAGCCTCAATTTTATCATTTAGATTTTTTACTTGTAAACAGGCTCTTACTAATACCACATGCCCATAAAACTATAATTCATGTCCATATGACAATTTTTTTTAATTGATCAATTTATTTAAAAGCACAAATATGACATAACCACTTTTGAGATGAATCTAAAGTTTGATAAGTGACTCTACTACTAAAAATATTGTAGAAAATTCCATGAAGATTAGATCTCTACCCTCCTTCTAATCATTAGTGATAATTAAATAAAAATCTAGAATGACAATTATTTCAAGGAATAATATATTTTAAGTATTTTTTAAGTTAAAAATATTAATGGTGAGGAAATTAATTAAAAACAAAATGTACTCTTGTAAAAAAGTTTTTTGAATTCAAATAATTAAATAGAAAAAAGAAGCTCTGAAAATAATAGACATGGAAGACTTGTGAATTACAATCTTTAAATAGAGGAGGTGAGAGAAAGTTGACAAATCTTAAAAAGCAATTTTGTGAAACCTTGAGAGTGTAAATTTATATATTGAAGTTAAATTTATATATTGAAGTTATATTGAAGCTCATAATAATTTCTCTTTAGTTGATATTTTCTTTTCCATAAATACGTAACTCTAAATTTTAATGTAACTCATGAAAATACTCTATAAATGAAAAGTAAATCCTATTTCATTACTCATAAATGCAATAACAAACTAGCATACTCGCTTACTCACTCCTTTTTTTTTTTAATAATTACACCACACTTGCCAAACCTCGTACTATCATGAACTTACCACTGCCTCACGCTCTCACAGCTTCATTTCTCCCATACACAATCTTAGATTTTAAATCTAAATTAACGAGATACCTTAAAATGCCCTTTCGAATGAAAGGAAAATAAATCTGGCTCGCTCATTGTTTTATTAAAGGATGCGAAATAATTATTGCTTTATTAAAAAACGCGAAAATGTTGAAGTTCTGGCTAGGTTGATTTCTAAGTTTTTCATTTCCTGCTTAAATTTCCATCGAAGGCATGGAAATACTGCAACGTTCCTGCTTAAATTTCCATGGAAGGCATGGAAATACTGTAACGCGGCATGGGCTATTATTTCACTTATAGGATTACGAAAATTCTGAATATATTTTCTGTTTTAGATCATTTCAGTATTATTTTTCTTTTACAGCTCGCTATCAATTTGTGAAACTCACGAATGTTTAAAATGCAAAATACACATTTATTAGAGTTTGTATCTAAAATAAATCAACATCATCAACAACAGCCCTCAACACGGGTGATCTGAGTCAATCAAACTATAATTCGATTGTTACTGTTTCATTAAAATAACAATTCATTTAACGTAAACTTCTACTAGAAATGAACAGATAATTTAACCTAAACTTGAAGAGTGTATGAAAAAGAAATGATAACTATAATCCTTTAAAATAACATGAAAGAAAGAGTGACGACATCTTTAGCAGAGCTGATTTTTTTGTCCATTACAAAATCTTTAATCACAGGAGTACAAAAGAGGAATGATAGGATCTTTTAATCAATTATTACACATGCACCAACGCATATACTTCAAAACCGTAGTTTGTATTTAAAATCGATCACATTCCACTTCAAAACCCCTTTGCTACAGATATCAACATCGATAATTATTATTACAATTAATTGTACGTAATTTGAACATAAATAATAATGATCGATAATTATTATTACAATTAATTGTACGTAATTTGAACATAAATAATAATGATAAATATAATATTTGAACATGTAATAAAGAAAGGCTTTAGCGAAAATTAATTTTACCTGAAGTCTGAGCCGAATTGTTTGCTATATTGACATATCCTTAATCAATAGTGCCAACAAGAACACTTTATATTGTTGTGAAGCCAGAAAAGAACTCACAAATATCGAACAGAAGCCCCATCCCATAGGTGAAAATGCAGAAACAGAAATATAAGGAAACAAAAACCATAATCTACAGAAGAAGAAAAGAAAATTAAAAGTTGCAATTAGTTGCAACTTGGAAAATCAACGCAGTCGTTGCAATTCATCATCAGAAATTTGGTAGAACGAAAGTTTTGGCACCACTGTTACCCTAATCCATCTACATGTTGGCAATGAAATTAAGGTGGCTCTGTTTAAATAGACATACATCCAACCGATGAATTTCAAAATATTTTGAACGGTTAGCGCAAACCCTGAGTTCGACCGACTTCGGATATATTTTGTACGAATTTATCCAATGCAATTACCACCGTTAGTTTGTGCTTTTTTTATCACGTTAAAAGTTGTGAGCTGGTGCTTTTTTAATGAGGTTAAAAGAAAATTTATCCTCATTTTGTGTTTTTTTATGAGGTTAAAAGAAAATTGATCCTAATTTTGTGTTTTTTTAAGGAGGTTAAAAGAAAATTTATTGTCAGTTTCTGGGTTAAAAGAAAATCTATCGTAATTTTCTGCCTTTTAATGAGGTTAATTGGTTTTTTTTACCGTAACTTTCTGCATCTTTCTTTTTTACGATGTTAAATTTTTTTTTATCGCATTTTCATTTGCATCTGATTCGAATTTCGTTGAGATTCTCTATGTTATAGTTCGCTCCCAAGATAATCCCCGCCATTTAATTATTCGAATTTCGCTGAGATTCCGTGCGTTCTAGTTCGCTGCCAAGATAATCCGCGCCATTTAATTATTCCAATTTAACTAGTTCATCGTTGATATGGATACTTGACTTTTCAACTTTGTTTGTTTTTTTGGGTTGATTGGTAAGTGTTTAAATAAAAATAAAAAATCGTTATATTTAATATTATTAAATATTAAAGTTATTATTTCATTTAGTCGCCTAAATTAAACTAATCTCTATATATTATTATTAATATTACTAATCCTTTTATATATTATTATTAATATTATTGTCATTATTAAATATTTAAACAATGAAATTGTATAGTTGTTAAATGAATATATTGTTTGTATATAAACTAGAAATTGCATCATATGTTGCAATGGAAATGCTTTAAAGTAGGATTCTAGGAAATAGTACTATACAATAGTGAAGTCAAAATTTTATACAACTTTTTTTTATTTATGAGTGTTTTGTGAGAAATTTTTTGTTCATTTCAATATACATGGATTATTTTAAATTTGAATGGATAATCTCAATATCGATTTTGTGAAAACTTCTAATGATTGAATAATGAAATTTCTATAAATTGTTTGCAAGAAGAAAATCAAAAGCTTTTCCCATCCTTACAAGTCAACCTAGATTACGTTAATATGTATAATAATAACAACAACATATAAATCATTCGTAAAATAATTCGATGGATAAACTGATATTTGATGTAAAAATAGACTTCAAGAAAGTATTAAATACAACTTAAGATGATTTGATTTCCCTCGTAAATGGAGATACTCAACATAACCCTAGGTTTGAATCTTTGACAGTTAATAATTTTGGTTGTCCAAATTAAAACGATTTCAAATACGCCCATGGAAATATAAATATAATTTAGAAATGAGAATAGTGAGCTTCCAATATCAAACTAGTTTAATGAGGTGGTCAACATGCTTACCGTGACTTTCATTTCATCCAACTTAGTTTCTCATTGGAATATGTATTTTCCAACATTAATTTCTGAGCATAAGATGCTTAATACAACGTGAAAGGAATTATCTTTGAGTTTTCATATCCTCTAGGTTTCTGTGACTATCTCAAACACACGAACCTTCAATGGGTGTCTCAAAAACTTGGATGTTTTTTTTTTCTCTCCGAAAATGAATGGTGCTTTCATTGAAGATGAGGTTTGTGACAACTAGGATTGGGCATATTTAATTCGGCCATGCTTATCGCTTCAATAAAATTAAATATAATTCTTGTTTCTCATTTTTTTCAGTGTTAGATTAATTTTTTCTATGTGATAAATTCACGTTAAGCATTCTTTTACCAATGGGTTTTTTCATGGTGATATTTCTTGTAATATAGTCTATTTCATGGCTTGATTAATTTTATGACCTTATAACTACGCTTATATTCCCTCTAATAATTTATGATTTATTGAAATAAGTATATACATACCATATTAGTGCATTTATTTAAATTTGAAGTCTTGCAGAACTTTGATGCAACCATAAGAGATGTTTCTCTTTTGGCAAATCGCTGGAAGATTGTAGACTTCACACAACCTTAGCTAGAATCAAGCCTAGATGGTGTGGTTCTTTTAACAGATAAAATCCAATGGATGGGAATTTCTACATCGATTTACACTGGAGATGAGGTGTATCACAGCTGCATTTTTCTTATGAATTGTGGACGATAGGAATAACCAAGAGTTTCAACGAAATCAAAAGTAGCAAGCTTGTAACGGTCTTCTATACATGTTGTAAACTTATACTTTATATCTTCTGTAAGATTGAGCACTTTATATAACTAGTATTGCATTGAAAATATTATATAGAAATGAATTATGAGTTTTGGAGCATAGAAGTAACCAAGAGTTTCAAAGGAATCGAAAGTAGAAATCTTGTAATGGTCTTTGATACCTAGTGTAAACTTAAACTTTATATCTTGTGTAAGGTTGAGCACCCTTTATAACTAATATTGCATTGAAAATATTATATAACACTTGTTAGGAAACCATAAATTTTGGCATATACTATGTAATAATTTATGCTACAAGAATAAAAGTTGGAAATTCTAGGTTTTCAATATTTCTCTGTGTTAATTGTGTTATCTTTTATATTCCATGAAGCTCATTATTATTGAATTAATGCAATAAGTGTGTCTCTTGAACTGTGAAAATCTATTTATTCTGATTAACTCACTTGAGAACAAGGACAGTCACCACATGTAAATTTACTTGGGAGATTCACTTCACTTCAAATTAGGGGATTTTCATAACTCTCGTTATTACATTTACGTGGCGTATTTTGTACTAGGACAATGTCAATGTGTGCAATCTCAACTCCATAGGATGATATAGGCTATTATATTTATTATTTAGGCATTGTACTATAACTCTGTCACGAGTGTTGAAATTTTGGTCTTTAACATGGCTCCTATTACTCAGTTGTGATGTTGTGAACAATGTTATTAGATTTTCTATTTATACTTTGTACTATAAATTTTTCACCATTATTGAAATTTTGGTTAGTAGCACGATTTCTCTTACTCAAATTTCACACTGTGGCTTGTCCTAAATTCAAGTCATAATTTCCAACATTTTGTTCAACATGGTGATTTGTTAGTTGGACCATCTCATATTTGTTACATGGACCATCTCAACATGAGATATTTTCATGGAATGCTTTCATGGAATGCTTGAGATTCTCGGATTCCATGAAATTTTCACAATTTTCCCATGCCATATTTTTCTCTTCTTTGGAAAGTATTTCATCTTCATTCTCCTGGAGAAGGGTCTCCTGAAAATTGGCAATTCAACTTGAGTAATGGTGTTCAAGTAATCTCTTCATAAAATGAGAATATGTTGGTGAAACATAACATTAGAACTAACCACAACCGTATTCTCTACTTGGGTGAGTCACTCTTTCAATTCATAACAATTATTGGAAATATTGTCATTATCTTCAAGATTTAATAGAATTAAAACTTCCTCTTAGTCACGAACTTATGAAGCTGTTTCTTACCACCAACTCTTGGTGCAAGACCCTCCTTTGCTACATGTTTCTTATATAATTTTCCCTCCATTTTTCCTTGGGAAACCAAGTGATAGGCCTAAACATGCTTTGTCTGTCCAAAGATCCACACATGAAAAGAATCATGAAAGATCATGTGTTGGATTACAGGAACCATCAAAAATTATGACATGATTTAGTGTTGGAATATTTTTACCCAATGACGAAGTGCTAGTTGATATTAAAACACACTGGAGCTTTTAGTATTTATGTTTATTATTTTTTATATAAATAAAAAATGAACAATCCAATTTTAAAAGTTTCTAGTGTTTATAAAAAGAAATCCGCAAACATTATTATTTGTAATATTTATGTTTATTAATTTTTATATAAATAATCATTATGAATAGATTTTTATTTAAGAATATATATATTCAATAGTAAAAAACTTATCAAATATTTAATGGAGCAAGTTTTGGATTTGAGATATTAAATATATATTACTAATACTCTTAAGTTTACTTAAAATGATTATGATTTGTTTTATAATTATTTTTATACAATAGATAAGAATAAAAAAATCTAGGAGAAATACATATAATATGGAAAAATATTATAATCTAGAAGATGGATCCTAGTTGGGATTCTAAACATCCACAAATGTTATGTGAAATCCAAAATCCTCTTCAATAATTGATAACCAAAGGAGGTTGAAAATTATATATAAAATTGAAATTCTTAGTAAATGAAAAATGTTTCTTAGAAAAATAAGTTTAATGATAAGGGATTTAAAAAATAATGGATTTTAAGTCTTCTCTAATTTATAGTCAATAATAATAACTACCACAGTAATATAAACCATAGAGATTGACCCCCATTATACCATTAATATTTTTAACTTGTACATAGACTCTTGCTAACACCATGTGTCTACAAAACAATAATTCAGGTTGATATGACACATTCATAGGAATTTTTTTTTAAATTAGTCAATTTATTTAAAAGTAGACATATGACATAACTACTTTCAAGATAGATCTAAATCTTTGATTTTTTATTTATGTTAATAATATTATAAAAAATATACAAATATTAAATCCTTACCATCTATTTGATAATTATTATTAATCAAATTAAATTCCATAAACATATTCTAAAATAAAGATTTGTAATTAAAAAAAATCATTTAAAAGATAATGAATTTTATGTATATTTTAAATTAAGATAATTAATTATGAAGAAATTAATTAGAGATGAATGCACTCTTCTAAACCCTTCTAATTAAAAAAAAAAAAAACTATAATTAAAAAGTTAAAGTTTGATAACAACATTACCAAGGATAATGAATTTTAAGGATATCTTAATTTAAGATGAGTAATTATAAAGAAATTAATTAGAAATGAAATGCACTTTTATAAAAGAGATTTTTGAATTAAATTAACCATGTAAAAGGATGTCGGAAAAACATCACTTTCAAGGGAATATTTGTGAATTAAAATCCCCAAGTCAAGTCAAGGAAGTGAGAGAAAGCTAACAAATCTTGAAAAACAATTTTATTGAGCATTGAAAATATACATTCATATAGGAAGCCACATACTAACTTGCCTTGAAAAAATACATTTATATACTAAACTTCATACTAGCTTGGCTTTAGTTTTACTAGAATTTATACTAGCTTCTTGTCCATAAATATTTTACTACCTATTTATCTTACAAAGTTATTACTATCCATTTATCTCATAGTTTCATTTGTGAGCTTTTCATTTACTTAAATACACAACTCTGGATTTTAATTTATATCATGAAAATAATCTATGAAGTTATATGCAGTTGATCCCATTTCATTACTACATATTAATCTCCTTTCTTTTGTGATATTTTCATTTCCTTAAATACATAACCCTAGATTTTATTTAAATCATGAAAATACACTCTGCAGTTGATCCCATTTCATTGATAACAATATAAAAAATAGAAACTAGTATATTAGTTGGCTCATTCTTTTAATAACAAAGAAATACTTTAAAATCAAACAAATATGGTAATGTTGGTAGGCTTATCATTGATTAAAAGACAAAAAATAAATATTGTGACTACCTATTTCTGTTAAGAATTTCTAACCTTTTCATTTCCCGATATAAACAACCTTGATTTCAATGCAAAACATGGAAATATTGTAAAGCCCATTGGATGCTATTTTGATTATGAGTATATTTTCTATTTTATATCATCTAACAATTATGTTTTTCATTATTGCTGGCTATCAATTTCTAAGACCCAGGAATGCTTAAAATATTACATACCCATTTATGAGCATTTGTGTCACGCCTCCCAGACCCAGGTTCTTACCCATATATCATAAGTAGATATACTCAGCTTTATGCACCAGCTCACACAAAAATGCTTATTGAATCCATTTCAGATTCATACTATTATCCAACCTTTACTTCTTTTGAGGAATTATAAGCAGACATGGGAATATAAGAATTTCTCACAACCTTTCAGGTTTGCAAGCCTTATAAAATTTCCAACATTTTTAAAGTGCAGCATCAAGGTATAGATGTATGCCTTCTCGCATACCTCTATCTATACTCAGTTAACCTCCATTGCTCCAACTACTTTCCCAGCAGTTTATATGGACGGTAACCAGATGCTCTGTTCCTTTGTATTCTTACGGATGCTTACAATCTTCCCTCACACAAACTTTTATCACCCAATGGATGTGCAAGTAGGATTTCCCTTTTATTTTACTGTTACAACATTCAACTTGTTTGACACTCTGGTGCAGATTCGACTATTCCATGGGAAAACTAAGGCACAGATCCTCTTTGCTTCAATCAAATAGGGGAGGATACTGAACTGGATAGTTTAGACTTCTGCTTTCCGATGTTTACCCTTACATTTAATAAAATAATTTAATTTCTTAGTTTTACAACTCTTCGAATGTAACACAACTGAAATACTGAACCCCATACTACTATCACAGGGTGGTTGTTTCCTACCTTCTGTGATTGAGTACAGGGAATTTTGTGCCCTCAATATTGTTATGATAGGTTTAGTTGTTTGGTCCTTGCTGTTCATGGTTACTGGTTTGATAACATTTTCCGTTTATACACACAGTAAGTTAAGGTTCCTTTGAAAGGAAGCAAGCTACACCTATACCGACTCAAGAGATTAGCGGTTCCAAAGGATCTACCCTCTCTAACTCCATTACTACCAGGTACTCATCCCCATACTCCAACCATTTGTCTCTGCTATTAATATCTTTGGTTTACAATTACATGAATTACTGAGCAAATAATCAATCTAAAATTTTCATAATGAACCATAACATAATAATTCATAAATTTCATAATGAACCATAACATAATAATTCATAAATTTCATAATGAACCATAACATAATAATTCATAAATTTCATAATGAACCATAACATAATAATTCATAAATCAGGGATATTTTTAACACAGACTTACAGAAATCTCCAACATTAGGAATGCATTTCTCTACTATGACCAGTCCTCCCAACCTTAGAATCCTCTTTATCTCCTAGGATTCACCCCCGAGCAGAGATCCTCCAAGAACAGACTAACCTCAATCTGTTCTGGAGCAGCTTATTTAAGCTGTTCTTTCCCCAAAGCATGTTTCCAATTCTGCGTCCAGATTAGCAGGATGATTTCTTTCCTGTTTAGCCTAGGCTTCCCCTCTTGGGGTTCCTTAAAGTTGTTTTAAGCTTTTCCTCAGCTTTTCCAGCTTTTCTCACCTCTTCCCAACTACTCCTCTTCATTGGGGAAATTTAGATTTCTCCTTAAATCTAAATAAATTTCTTTCAAGGATTTTTGAAAGCTTTTTGGGGAAGAATCTTTTTCCTTTTCCATCACCTCATGGATTAGGCATATGATCTGTTTCTATACAGAATTATGGTACATCACAATATTTTGTTATTTTTCATCATCATACCACTCCCATCCACAATACTTATCCATTGGGGTCCACTCCCCTTTGGATGTATGTTCAAATGTCTCATTTGAAAAGCATAGAACTTGGGGGTGTTACATATTCCCCCTCTGAAAATAAACACCGTCCTCGGTGTTGAAAACTATCTACTTAGTTTTATTTTGAACATAATTATGAACGTTGTTCCATCCTCTTAGATTCTCTGTTCCATGTAGCTTTTTAGCAGTAAAGTGCTCCACTGCACCTTTACTCTAGCTACTGTTTGATTTCACGATTTCCATTTCTTCCCGCTTTCATATTTGAAGCGACTCTGGAAGGAATTTCTTCTTCTGGTTCCCCCTGGACCACATCTAAATCTGTTCCACCTGGACCACATTCCAATCACTCATGTGAGAAGCATCATGTACAAAAATTATATTTTTTTTTCAACAAGGAGACATGAAATTCATCATAAAATTTAATATGCAAGGGGGAGGCTATTTTTCCCCCTTCTTCCCGCTTTGACAAAGATTTCTTCTTCGTCTTTGATTAGTTTCCAGCAGAGTACTCTTCTGCTTCCACTTTATTTACTGATGCTTTATGCAGTTGGTTTTCTTCCTACTTCTTTGCAAGAAGTCTGTCTGGAAGATCTTTTATTCTGCTTTCTCTGTCCACAATTCATACAACTGTAAGTAATGTCAGATACATACAATTGATAATTCACAACAACATTCTGCATTTCAATAAACTTAAGAAATTCAGTATATAGGTCAAACCGTTCAGGTTTATAATAGTTTAGTGCACTTTTAGTACACTACTTATCCTTTCTTGTTTTTCAGTGAGATTCTTTCCTCACGCAACTTGGTCCAGTTCAGCTTTTCTCGATTTTCTAGGTGATTCATCTTCACGCTTTTTTTTTTTCTCCTTGTTTCCAGAGTGTACACTTTCCTGTTATACACTTGGCTAAAAAATTTTACACTTTTCGTTAGTACTTATAAATGAAAGAAACCAATTGTATCATATGCATGGTTATGCTTACCCTTTCTCAATTCATAGCTGTACCTTCAGCACCTCCAGTAACCCCAAAATTTTATAGTATGAAGGCATGTAATTACTATCATTCATTACATTCACAAGTATGACTACTTGATAATGTCAAAAAAAAATTTGACACAATTTCC